>JAVANC010000009.1:35745651-35791432 GCA_033319125.1 Parnassius glacialis | reverse complement strand
TTTTTCTTTACAACGATAAAATAAAAATCAAACTTGGTCGCCTTTTTTAGTAAAGACAGTAAACAAACATTGGTTTTTCATTTTCGCATGTAGTTCATTCGCGTTAACGCTCCCTTTGTGTGATGCCTTTTAAATTTCCTCTGCGCAGAAATCTAACAACGGCTCTGTCTCTCAAAATGTTCCACGTTTGCAGTGTGTTTCGGCTAAATTAAATTCTGTTCAATACTTTTGCGGTTTGAAAAGTGAATTAAATTCGCCGTAATTCTACAAAGTAAACCAAATTTGTATTTGCATAAACATTTGAATGATTAAGTAACAAAATTTAAAAATAAATTGAAAATCCCTGTTTACACCGCCCTTTTTTCACCAGTACTAATATCTTTTCTATTTCAAAATATCATGTTCTCCTGCTGATCTTTGGCATTTATTTTCGACCACGGCCATAAATTATCAATCGTAAATATTCGAAACTTCAAAGTGTTGATTCGCACACTACATAAATTTCTCACACATATGGCACATATCCTGTAAACTATTTCATTTAAACTGACAAAGAATGTCCTGTGGCTTTTTTGAGTCCACCTTATTGTACGCGTTTGTGTGCAAACAGGGTATAAATAAATCAATATATATTCCTCGGGAGCCTCTTACGACACCTACGGAATGATATGGAGTGGTGGATTCTCGTACACCGCATGCCTACTTTACAATAAGGAAAATACTTGAACTTTTTCTGAAAATAACCTACAATCTCTGATCAGCGGCATTTTTAAATAGGTACTGAGGTTTTTTTTTAATTATAATACATTTTAACGTATCATGTCGTTTATCCTATCGTGTAGGTACTGAGGTTTTTATCATTATATAAAATATATATATTTTTTAATTATAATACATTTTATCGTGTAATAAATATGACTTGCAATTTTAAGAAATTATATTTACACAAAATTTTGGGAATCAAGGAAGTGACACAACATTACTATTTAAAAATGTATTTATTGCTTTTCGAAATATTCTCCGCGAAATTTGACACTTTTTCCATACGCTGCAACCAATCATTGAAGCAACCATTCCATTCGGAAGTTGGGGTCTCCAAAATGGCCGTTTTGTAGGCGTCCACAGCTTCTTCAGGTGATGAAAATCTCTGTCCACGCAATTTATTCTTTATTTTGGGGAAAGTATAGAAATCATTAGGGCTTAGGTCGGGGCTGTACGGCGGATGGTCTAACAATTCTATGTTTTCTTGCTCTAAAAATTCTTTTGTTCTGTGTGCGGTGTGAGAACTCGCATTGTCGTGATGGAGGATGGTGCGGCGGTTGCAGTTCTCTTTAAGGAGTTCAGAAACGACCTGTGGCAAACAAATGCTAGCATACCATTCTGCATTAACCGTTTTTTGTCCGTCAAGAGGAATAGTCGTAACATGGCCGGTTTTGGAGACAAACGTGGCCATAATTTTTTTTTGCAACACTTCGCGAACGAACAATTTTTGTTGGCTTTAACTCATTTTCGAACACCCAAACTCGTGACTGGGTTTTTGTTTCGGGTTCGTACGCATATATCCAGGATTCTGCAACTGATACGATGTTGTATACAGCATTTAAGGATCCTGCGTGGAATCTTTCGAGAGTTCTGACGCACCAAGTAACGCGAACCACTTTTTGCTCTTCACAGAGCGAATGCGGTATCCATCGGGAAATCAACTTTTTTACACCTAATTGTTCATGCAAGATTATTCGTATTGACTTATGCCAATTTTCAAAGTTGTCTGAATTTCGCGGTATATCACATGTCGATCTTTCTTAATCAGTTTACGCACAGCATCAAGGTTTTCGTGGGTGACTGCAGTTTTTAGACGACCTTGACGGGGATCATCACTGAGCTTGACACGTCCACGTTGAAATTCAGCAAACCAGCGATAAATTGTGTTTTTGGATGGGGCTTCATTACCAAATGCAGAAATCATCCGGTCAACACATGTTTTTGTGTTAAACCACTTCGAAAGTCATAATAAATCATCGCTCTTGAATTTTCTCGAGTCAATTCCATTCTCTCAACGACTAAACAAGTTTAACAAAACCTTGTGACAAGACCGAGAATCTTTTTTTAAATAAATAAATGGTATTCAATTTCTTAAACCAAGGAGTTTTCAATTAAAAAGATTTTAATATGACAGGAACAGTAGAAATATTCCATTACCGATACTTTAGTGCAGCCTATGTATGTTCTTTGTTGTATGTGTATATGTTATTATTATGTAACATTCAACATATTATAATTGAAGAGGCTTTTCTTTAGCAATCGATTTGTGATGTGTTACACTCTTAAATCAATGTCAATGATCTAAGGCTGTAATTATGATGATGATGATGACTATGACCATACAGCCTGATATGTCGTAGTCTAGTCTAGACATGCAGGCAGTCGATGGATGCAAGTGGCTCAGGACCGTGCTTTGTGGCATAACTTGGGGGAGGCCTATGTTCAGCAGTGGACTTGTGAAAAGCTGTAATGATGACCATGATGATGATGTCCACTCAATTAACGTACCTACTTATAAATAACATACACATTGTTCTTTTATAGAATGCGTACCTTCAAATATTTAAATCTTATTTATTATAACCAAATAAATCTAGATAGATATAATATAAATTTTTATAATATAAGAAGATTTAATTGGCAGTTATATTAAATGTTAATAAACCAATGTACTAATTTTACATACACACATACATACACATTGTAATTATTGACTTATATGTTTAAAAATGAAGGAAGTATCATTGGCAAATAATACTATATCATGATTATCCCCGACAATGGAAGGTAAGTCATTAATATACACTAGGAATTGGAATGGGCCGAGAATTGAGCCTTGAGAAACACCATTTAGTAGAGGTGACCCGAAAGAACTATTACCATTGATAATAACTTTCTGCATTATATTACTTAAATATGAAATAATAAGTTTGGGCGCTGTGTACTTATCACCATAATACTGTACCTTACTGATTAATGACTCATGGTGAACACAGTCAGGGACCTCAGAAAGGTCAAAAAATATAACTAAAGCATCCTCTGAATTCTATTCTCAAAAGGTATGATGAATGAGCTCAACTCCGGCGTCAGTTGTAAAGCGACCCCTTGTAAAACCGAATTGATTTTTATGAATTATTTTATTAATATTAAAAAAACTTCTGATCTATTATTAATTTCAAAAATTTTACTAATAAAAGCATGATGTTCCGACCCCGAAATTAAGTAAAGTACCTAATGGATAGGTAACAAGTTAGGTTATACCTATATAAATAGGTACCAAGTTAAGTACTTAATTAAAATTTAATAATTAACATTAATGTATTTGAACAATAACTATTAGATATATTATTAAGATGATTCAGATAGTTAATAATAGTACTAAGGTATTTAAAAATAAAAATTAACTTATTTAAACAACCACCTATATTATTTTTTAAGATGACACAATTTTTACACATGTAACATTTTTAGTCCATAAAATGTAGGATTAATATTTAAAAATTAAAAATGTTGTACAACCGACTTCAATATAAATTATTAAGATTAACTCAAAAAGTCAAACCTAGATCAAATTTATACAGAACCACATATGAAAGCACCAGCTTTCAAATATAAAAAATCGTCGTAATCGGTTTACCCAGAAAAAGGTTATGAGGTAACACATAAAAAAACATACAGTCAAATTCAGTACCTCCGCTTGTTTGAAGTCGGTAGAGAATACAATTTAAAATATCATTACAGAACCTATATTCTAGATACAAACTTAATAATCTAGGACATTTAACATTTTCTAATTGATGAAATTATCATGAACAAATATATTCTTAGTCCTAGTCTCTTTTTCATTATCATTATACTAATTAATTTTTCTATGCCATTTTATCCATCTTACTTGTTTCCTTTCTGTGTATGTAAGGTTGTGTACTGGAAAGGGTGGAATAATCAATAAATATCTCATAACATCTACAATAGCCGAAGATTTCGTGATATTTTTTCGTACTGTGTTACTTAAGAGTCTGTCTTCTGAATACTAGACCATCGTTTATTACTAAACAAAATGCACTGGTGTTGTGTGGAATATTCTCTTCATATTTAACTTCTATAAGACGAGCATCAATAAGTCCTGATATAAAATTTTCGTTTTGTCGTGAATAATCAATTACAAACAACGGAGCTTTATTGTTAAATGTTTGGGGATGATTGATGAATGATTAAAAACCTTATTTTCATTAAATTTCAAATTAAGAGCTTTCTACGGATAATAGTAAGAAATATGGAATAACGCATCATTTATCAAATTACACTGATCGAAAACGGCACCTTATAATTTGTTTTTCTATAAGTTTATAATCCAAATATAAAATAACGCGGTTTCTCTAACTGTGAAGTTGTTTTGACAAACCATGTATGTTGAGTAGACTGTGGTAATAATGGATATTCATATAGATCCCAATTTTGCACTGATTGTCACTGACGTCTATAATTTAGCAATCTATGGGATAGTGTATTTATGATAGTTGGTAATAATGGTGATGATAAAATAAATTAACTACTATTATTATACATTTTAAAGTTAAGTGATCACAGGCGTGAATAAAACATAATTTTTTATGAAAATATGTCAATAATAAATTTATGAAATCATTATGATCACAGTCACCCTACACACCTCTCACTATTGGGCTCAGAACTTACATTTCTAAGCCAGTTTTGAGCAGAGAATAATACTGCTATGTTGTCAGATTTTAAAAGCCATTCAAATATTTGAATATTTTTCCTCGAAATTTTCCTTCCTCATCATCGGGATTATGTCAAATCGGCACATAGCTAAAATAAGGCCCAAAATAATGACACATTGACGTTTTTTTGACGTTAGTCTTAACACGGGTTGCTCACGTACTACGAAATCGCTGGCACCCAGTCCCTGAGAACACAAAACTTTACGAATGCTTTTCAAATGATTATTCATACAAATAATCATAAAGACATGCATCTAGGCAACATTTTTTCTTTGCTTCAAAAACAATTTGAAACTGTTTGCTTGTTTGTCACCCTATTTCTATAAAAAAATCATTAAAACCGCGTGGGAAGGCTAAATATAGTGCTAATGTATTTTTAATTGCTACTATTACTACTTCTAAGTGTCTTAGTGGTTTCGAATTTATTATTAAGTATCAAGAATTTACTCTGACAACTTTATTAAAGTACTAGCAACTCGTCATGGTTACGCTTGCGTTGATTAATTAATGTGACGTCATATTGGATTACAAATAATCGTAATACATCTTATATTTTATCAGTGTTTCGATTTCACAAAAAACTAAATATTTTGGATAAAATAGTATATATCACTCCTGGTATTGTTCTTTATATATTCAGGAAGTTTCATCGCAATTGGTTCAGCCATTCTAAAGATTAACCAGGACAGACAGACCGACAAATTTTTGGAAATGGTTATTCATGTCTTAATAGCATGCAAATAATCCCTTTAGCTCAATAAAGGGTAGTTATTTCGATATTTCTGATAAACACTACAATTTAATGTGTGCGTATACATTTCAATCAGCATTTTCTGGTTCAAAGTTTGGGGAGACTAGTTGTTTTGTTACTTCTAGTTGATCCTTTATGTAAACATTTAAACTATTTTTAAATATTGGTTCGTACGTACTAGTTAATTGTCCAATTAATTTTTAAACGAAAATAAATAAAAATATAAATGAGACTGACAGACTGAATAATCCAAAACTAAACAAAAAAATTATCACATATTTAGAAATGAACGTAATCTAATTATTAAAAAATAATGGTTGTTTGTTCGTATTTTATGTGCTGCCATATTATAATAGATCGGTGAAAAAGTTTCTTCGTATTTTGTTTGTATAAAATTGCAGAAAAATCTCTTTGAATGTACTATTTGTATCTGGCTGGTTTTAAAATCAATGAATATATGACATTAAGAAAAATAAAAATTTAAACACACTTTCACGTCATCTTTAAATTTTTGTCCTGTCCGCCAAAATGAGTGAATCTAACAAAGAGATTCGATAAGTTCTCAAGTTTTGGACAAAAAAATGTAACGTTTATGCACCTAATGTAGTGTGAGTTAGAATAACACAACGTTGGTTCAAGCGTCTTCAGTCCCTGAATTTTGATGTCGAAGATGCAGCTCGCACTGGTCGCCCTCATGCGGAAAAATTCGATTCCATTTTTGAAATAGTGGACCAATATCGGAATATTAGTAGTTACGACATAGGTGAGGAATTGAGGATTGACCGTCAAACAGTTTTGACCTATTTGAAAAAGTCTGACTACAAAAAGCTTAGCTTGATGTTTAATGACTACATGAACTCACTGAAACAAACCTAATATATCGTGTACTCATTTGCAATTCTCTATTGAAACGTAATGAAATCGAACCTTTTTTGGAAAAATTTATTACTGGTGATGAAAAATGGATCACCTATGATAAAAAGTACGTGATTTTTACAAGTAGTCAAGCTTCACAAATCACCATACGCAGCCTCAGATTTTCACCTGTTTCGGTATATTCAGTATATTTTGGGTAGTGTTAGGTTTAGATTAAGAGAAGACCGTCAAAACTGTTTGTCGCATATTTCTAATCAAAATCCCCAGATTTTTACAGCAATGGGGTTATGTCACTACTTACAAGATAGCAACAAGTTATGAATAAAATGGCACATATACATTAAAATTAAATGTAATTTAACTTTGAAAAGAAATCTTGAATTTGTAAACAAAACACGAAAAAACTTTTTCCAAAATATATGGCATAATACATTTCTTTATAGGATAGGGTGACAATTGAGCACACCACCTGATGGTAAATAGTTGCTGTGACCCATAGATATCTACATCTATCGTCAATAAAAACTCAAAATGCAGATGCGATGTCACCCTTGAGGACTAAGATGGAATGCCTCTTTTCCATTAAAAAGGGTCTCCAGTTCTCTACACTCACCATACGAATCACAGCAGTGTTAAGCAGGTCAGGTCTCTATCGATGCCCCTCTGGGCTCTTCGGACCATTGTCTGATCCGGAGTACAATGCCACTCTCGCTCCCATCGCAGATGCGATCTGCAGCTAGCCGCCGTGTTTGGCACTATAAGTCGGCTAATCGAGACGGGATGCGGTCTTTTTTTGCATCCTACTCTTGGGGGCGGGTTTGTATCTCGCTGGAAGATCCCAGCGTTGTTGCTGATTCTGTTTCTAATGTGGTATTTTAGGGTATGGAACTTTTTATTCCATCCTCTGTGTTGCCCATCGGAAGCAAATGCGATTCATTGTTTGGTCGCTCCTGTAAAATAGCATCACGCTATAAGCAGGAGTGCTACGTTGAGCGTCATCCCAGGCCCGGGCCTGGAATGACGCTCAACGTCTCGGGTTCAAGTCCGCCTTCAAGTCCTTCAAAAGCGTCATTGACAAGGCATGGTCTGAGCAACGACATATCGACACATCGAGCATAGAGCATATCGACAGAATTGGCGAGTAGCTAGTTCACCTTCCTTTAAAAACCCGTGCATTCTGGGCTCTCGCCAAGGCTGTTCAAAGGAATTTCTGTCAGCCATCTCTTCCATCTCTGCACAGAGAGGACGACTCACTGGCCCATGCCGCAAAGGAGAAAGCCGATCTTTTAAGCTCCCTCTTTGCGTTCAACTCGACTCTAGATGACAGGGGAAACAACCCGCTGACCTTCCAGCGGCGTGAGTGCTCCATGCCGGATGTGCAATTTACACAGCGCTCGGTTCACAAAGCACCCTTCTCCATGGAAGTCAGCAAATTGAGTGGGCCTGATGGAGTCTCTCACATTGTGCTAAAGACGTGTGCTCCGAAGTTGGCACCGGTTTTAACGCGTCTTTTCCGGTACTCCTACACCCAAGGCTTAGTCTCGAATTCATGGAAGACAGCTTTGTTCCACTCGATCCCTAAAAAAGGTGACCGCTCAGACCCGCCCAGAATGGAATTAATTATAAACTGTCTGCTCATGAGGTACCTTGAGGATCACCAGCTGATTAGTGACCGCCAGTACGGTTTTCGTCGGGGTAGATCAACTGGTGATCTTCTGGTCTACCTGACTCATAGATAGGTGGAAGCAGTAGAGTCCAAGGTCAAGGTATTGGCCTTAAGTCGGGACATAGCGAAGGCCTTCGATCGGGTCTGGTACAAAGCGCTTCTTTCGAAACTTTCTTCCTTCCAAGCCTATCAACGCTGGTGTTCCACAAGGCTGCGTGCTATCACCAACGCTGCTTCTCCTGCGTATCAATATTATGTTGCAAACTGGTAACATTCATTGCTATGTAGACGACAACACTGGTGATGCCTTATATACCGGCCGTGCCAATATACCTCAAGAAAACGTCACCGAGTATAGGGAGAAACTTGTGTCTGAAGTCGAGTCTTTGCTGAAAAAAGTCTGGAAATGAGGACGACTAAATCTAGTCCATTTCAATCCCCAGAAGACACAAGTTTGCGCTTTTACTGCCAAAAGGAACCTTTTGTCGTATCTCCTCAGTTTCAAGGCACTCCCCTTGCTGCCTAGCTAGGATCGGAATCCTCATCGTTGACATATCAAAAAAAGTGCAGTTTCGTGCTCACTTGTAAGAGAAGGCCAAATTGGCTTCTTAAAAGCTTGGCGTGCTCAGCAGAGCAAGACAGTATTTCATGCTGGCCCATCGCTTGCAACTTTACAAAGCGCAAGTTCGGCCCCACATGGAATACTGTTCTCATCTCTGGGCCGGAGCAACCCAGCGCCAGCTCCTTGCACTTTACCGCATCCAGCGCAGAGCGGTTCGAATCGTCTATAACCGAGTTCTTTCTGATCAGCTCGATACACTGGCACTACGTAGGGATGTTGCATCACTTTGCATTTTATATCGAGTTTACCATTGGGAGTGCTCTGACGAATTGTTCGGATTAATTCCAGCCGCCAAATTTCACGACCGCACATCGCGTCAAAATTCACGATTCCATTCTCACCATCTGGATGCTTGGCGGTTCTCGACTCTGCGTTTTACTGGCAGTTTTCTTCCTCCTACAACTTCTCTGTGGAATTGTTTACCACCGGCGATTTTTCCAAGCCGATACGACTAAGGATCCTGCAAAAAAGAGCTTACACCTTTCTAATAGGCCGGCCACGCATCTGCAATTCCCCTAGTGTTGCGGTTGTTCATAGTCGGCTGTAGTCACTTACCATCAGGTGAGCCGCATGCTCGTTTGCTCCCTCTTCTATAAAAAAAACGTACTAAACAATACGAGACGAAGGTCATAGGTTGAGTTAAGTCAGGCAGAACCTGTCACTATCGAATAAAAATACAGTAGACAAACACAAGTAATAAATGGAACTGTAAAAAACTTGAATCGATTTTAAGATTTATTTTTAGTTTGTGGATATTTAATTTTTTAAACTGTTGGCACTATGTTAGTATTATGTAATGTATCTATTTACTTTAATTGAATTAATCATCTGATGTAAGTTGTTTTTATGTTTAATTGTTAAAACTCATTCATATTATTCGATAAAAATAATCGATGTCCTATTTTATTCGTGATATAATCTTATTTTCAAGATTGTTATAGAAAAATATAACGCTTGTTTTAAACCATATTTCAACTTATTACAATTGGGTCCAGAAATCCCCGGCTCCTTTAAAATAATATTTGTACAATTATTTCTTCTGCGACAACAACACACATATTCTTAAAAAATATTTTTTAAAGCTTATTCAATATATTAATTTAGTTACTCAGTTTCATTCCAATGTTATAAAATTTAAATATTTACCCATGTAAAAAGTCGTAACTACATTGATGATAATTAAACTGTTAGAATTATGAAAAGTGCTTGAATTAAAAATTCCTTTGAGCATTTTATCATCCGATGCTTTCGGCTTTGTTCATGGACCATGACTTTAGTTCAGTGAGGTTAAAATAAATTTCCTTTTACTCTAAGCTTTTCAGCATCAAATTTTATAAAATATTGAATTGGAAGTCAAATTTGGTACACCATTTTTTATAAACCGTTATTTACTAGAGCGAGAAAGAGAGCGCGAGTGTATAGTTCCACCCTCAAAAAGCCGATTGTAAACCGATTTCAAAACTTTATCTATCATTTTTGACAATCCATACTAATATAATATTATAAATGTGAAAGTGTGATTTTTTTGTTTATTTGTTTTTTCCTTCCTTCACGCAGGAACGGAACGGAGCAATTTGTAGAATGTGTGTGACAAATGAGAACACAGTTCACCTGACGGTAAGTAAATGCTGTGGCACATAGACATGTAGATGTCACATGTAAATGTAGATTTATCCTCGATTAACATTATCCTGATTATCCTTGATTTTTTTTATAGGAGAGGGGGTAAACGAGCATGCGGCTCACCTGTTGGTAAATGACTATCGCCGCCCATGAACAACTGCAACACCAAGGGAACCAGGGGAATTGCAGAAGCGTTGCCGGCCTTTTAAAAAGGAGTGAGCTCTTTTTTTGAAAGTCCCTAAGTCGTATCGGTCCGGAAAAATCGCTGAAGGTAATCAATTCCACAAGGAAGTTGTACGAGGAAGAAAACATCTTCTAAATTGCACAGTGGTGAACCGCCAATCATTCAGATGATGTGGATGGTATCGGGAGTACTGCCGCGATGTGCGTTCGTGAAATTTGGCAGCTGGGATTAATCCGAACAATTCCTCAGAGCACTAACCGTAGTAAATGCGAAAGAAAATGAAAAGGGATGCAATATCTCTTCGCAGTGCCAATGAATCAACGAATTGAGCCGTTCTGCGCTGGATGCGGTCAAGTGAAAGGAGCTGGCTCTGGGGAGCCCCTGCCCAGAGATGGTAACAGTAATCCATGTGAGACCGAACCTGCGCCTTGTAAAGTTGCAAGCGGTGTGCCGACATGAAATACTGTCCCACTCTGCTGAGCTCGCCAAGCTTTTTAGAGGCCAATTTGGCTTTCTCTTCCAAGTGACCACGAAACTGCACGTCACTCGATATGTCGACTATGAGGATTCCGATACTGGCTGAGGCACGAAGGGGAGTGCCTTGAAATTGAGGAGATACGACAAAAGGGTTATTTTTAGCGGTAAACGCGCAAACTTGTGTCTTCTAAAGATTCAAATAGATTTAGTCCCCCCATAATCCGAGACTTTGTTCAGCAAAGACTCGACTTCAGACCCAAGTTTCTTCCGGCACTTGGCGACGTGTTCCCGAGAAATATTGGCACGGCCGGTGTATAGAGCATCACCAGTGCTGTCATCCGCATAGCAATGAATGTTACTAGTTAGCAACATATCATTGATATGCAGAAGAAACAGCGTTGGTGATAGCACACAGCCTTGTGGAACACCAGCGTACTTGTAGTCGGAGCATGCACTGTCTACAACGACCTTGATGCTCCGATCTGCAAGGAAGCTTGTGATCCAATTGCACAAGTTCTCGGGAAGCCCATAGGAAGGGAGCTTCGAAAGAAGCGCTTTGTGCCAAACCCGATCGAACGCCATCGCAATGTCTAAACTAACGGCCAACGCCACCCCCTTGGACTCTACTGCCTCCGCCCATCTATGAGTTAAGTAGACTAGAAGATCACCAGCTGATGGACCCCGACGAAAACTGTACTGGTGGTCACTAATCAGCTGGTGGTCCTCAAGGTATCTCATGAGCTGGCAGTTAATAATGGGTTCCATTATTTTGGAGAACAAGGAGGTGACGTCGATAGGCCTGTAATTGGACGGGTCTGAGCAGTAGCCTTTTTTAGGGATCGGATGGACAAAAGCTGTCTTCCATGATTTCGGTACTACGCCTTGGTATTAAGAGTACCGGAAAACACGCATTAGGACCGGTGCCAACTCCGGAGCACACGTCTTCAGCACAATTGGGGGGATTCCGTCAGGCCCACTCGACTTGTGGATGTCCAAAGAGAGGGGTGTTTTGCGAACCGAGCGCTGTAAGAACCGCACATCTGGCATGGAGCAGTCAGACCGCGCGATGGTTGGCGGTGTTTTCTCCCCGTCATCAAGAGTCGAATATGACGCAAAAAGGGAGCCTAAATGGTCGGCTGTCTCTTTGGCGTCTTGAGCCTGTGAGTCGTCTCCCTGTGCAGAGATGGAAGGGATGGCTTAAAGAAATTCCCTTGGACAGCCTTGTCGAGAGACCAGAATTACGGGTTCCCGAAGGAAGGCGAACTAGTTTCTCGCCAATTCTACCTATGTGTTCTGACATATGACATATGGCACATTGGCAATAATTCTTTTGAAGGACCTGGAGGCGAAGTTATACTTATTTTTAAGCATGCTGGTGTTTACATCCCGAGCCGCCGATGCCGCAGCTTGATAACACTCCTGCTTACTGCGTCATGCAGTCTTACAGGAACGATCAAATCAAAGCTGAGATAAGCCTCCGATGGGTACCACAAATGATGGAATAAATAGTTCCATTCCCTGTAGCACCACATCAGTGACAGAGTCAGCAACAACACTGGGATCATCGGGCGAGAAGCAAACACAAACAACATGGGTAGGAGCAAAGAAAGACCGCATTCCGTCCCAATCCGCCGACCTGTAATGCCAAACACGGCGGCAACCGGCAGAATGCAACCGCGAGGGGAGCGTGAGTGGCACCACACTCCGGATCAGACAATGGTCCGAAGAGCCGAGAGAAGCATCGACGGAAACCTGATATCCCTCCGGATGAGAAGTCAGCAGAAGATCTAACAGGGAAAATGTATGATCCTGCACATCTGAAATCTGCGTAGGCGAAGTAACCAGTTATGTCAGACCATATGCCAAGGCAAAGTCATAAACACATCTCCACGCACGATTGGTTAAACTTGAATCGAGTCATTCGGTGTGGTGGGCTTTAAAATCACCAAGGATCTTTGCGGATGGGACCTGTTGTAGCAAGGAATCTGTAGCTATTTGGAGGTGGTCGATGAGTCGGTCTGTTTCAGCATTACCGCTATGGGACCTATAAAGGCACCCGTAGACGCGCGGATGGTCGTTGCTGTCTACGCGTAGCCAAAGGATGGCCAGGTTCGAACCTGCAAGACTGCCGAGGCGTCGAGATACAGATGTCCTCTCTGACATATACGCAAACTCCAGCCTGAGGCACAAAGGAGTGTTCCAATTTGTACCCCGGGTAGGAGAGATACGAAGTACCCGCCGGAGAGGATACCTGCGTCCTGGTCAGAAAGAGAAAGGCCGTTATCGCCGTCTCGAGATGGTAGTGGACAGCGGTTAGGTTCGAAAAAAGTTCCCTGGTGTTGCAGAAATTCACGGATAGCGTAGCAGAGTTCGCCTTGGTATAGTTGCTCAGTTTGCCCCGAGCAGTTATATTTTTGAGCGGAATTTTGCGCCACCCCCCCCCCCCCCACATACGCGGGGCAGCCTGAGTAACAAAGTTCAGGAGTGAAATAACATGATCGTGGATGCTCAGCGAGGGATTCTCCATGACTGCTGGTATCCTTCTGGGGTAGTGTTTATATGTCGTGACTCAATTTTGAAAGGGATAAAATTAGATAGGAAAGGAAGATTGATTATTTTAATCAACCATATAATTTAATTTCCTTTATCAACTTGCCCTTGTCACATTATATCTTTAAGATACATCTTGAAAGTCCTAGAATCAACAAATATAACGGCAGTATAATAAATTAAAAATTAATAAACCTAGCAAGCTAACAGCATAGCAAAGTGGCGAAGCAATCAGCTTTGTAGCGGTTTCTCACGGTTGCCGTTGAGCAATCAGTTTCAAAATAGGAGGTTCAGATGCCTGGGTGATAAGTAATCGATTGCTGAAAACAGAATTTGAAAATTCGCAACCGTTATCGAGATAATCGTGGGACAGACGGACAGACGGACGGACAGACGGACAGACGGACAGATGGACAGACATCGTGAAATCAATAAGTGGCTTCGCCACTTAATAATAATTAACTTGCATATTTGGTTTCATGCCGAAAACTTAAAGTAAAGAGAAAGGTGAAAAACACTGAATGCATAATTTTATCAAAAATCCATGTATAATGCGTGTGCGGTACAAATTTTTGTGTTGTTCGGATATTTAGTTTACTTTGACATATTTTCAGTTCAATCACTTCGTGGCAAGGTGGAATATACTGTTCAAAACTCTCTAAATCGAAATTCTGAAGAATACCGAGACGCTGGTTGGCTTAAACAAAATCGAGATTTCACCCATAAGGACCATTGAATATGCTATCTTGTAAATAAGTAAGACAGATATCATTTCATCACTGTGTCCTAGTAATGACATATTATGGATCTCACATGTGGTCCTTCACTACTGGCTATGTGAGGAAGCTAAGTCCAATTAGCGAGCTGTTAGCTCGTTTAACACACTTATGTTATAAAAAAGCGACAATAAAAAAACGTATTAACGCCTAAGCCACGCAGTTAATGTAAGGCGGCTAAATAAAACACGTACACTGTAAACATCTATATGTCACGTGCTAGTGTAAAATGATATAAGCGCACCCTCTCTGCAATAAAGAAAATTCACGTTCTATTGTAGTTTATGGTTCGGTCGGAACTCAATACCTATATTCGTTAGTTTCCGCAATTTTTATCTTCGTTCAATCCCTATAAGACTTTAATTCTTGACTCAATTAAAGATTTAGTTAATTAAAACTGCTGTAAAATTCGTTTTTTAAAATAAAATGCCATTTAACTGTCGATTATAACTATGTAATAAGAACATCGCCATCTATCGGAAGCATCTTCCTAACATTTTCCATAGTCAGCTATCATGAAAATCACGGAAAATTATGGATTTATATTTTTGTAATGTTTTTATAGCGCAAATTTACTCCATTTCTTTTTTTTCCTCGTGTCAAATTGGTTGTTGGGTGCCATTAAATATCTAAAATATTTCATCCGCTGACATATATATATATATATATATATATATATATATATATATATATATATATATGTCAGTGACTTCATCTCTGTGCAGCTAATACTTAATAATCATATTATCTTCTAGAATAATCAGTTTTTCTACT
The DNA here is from genome assembly GCA_033319125.1 of Parnassius glacialis. Taxonomy (NCBI): domain Eukaryota; kingdom Metazoa; phylum Arthropoda; class Insecta; order Lepidoptera; family Papilionidae; genus Parnassius; species Parnassius glacialis. The sequence goes on along the minus strand of JAVANC010000009.1, from coordinate 35,776,352 downwards.
TCTTCAATAGTATGATGACGAATCTTGGCAAGCCCTGCCAATATTCTCCTTCTTTATTTGACCATAATTATTATTAAACCATTTGAATCATTTGGGTATGACATGTGTAAGTAACAAAACTGAGTATTCAACTTTCAATGTCACCAAGTTATGTAATCATTCAACGGATTGACGTTTCATGTTAATTATATTTTAAATTAATTATCCATGATGAAATAAGAATTTGTAACATACTAACGACCTTTCGTCTGCTTTAGTTTTTGATTCGATTCTAAATTACAAGTTGACAGGACTGCTTTTCTGTCTAAAACTTCGTCTGGGTAGTAGCAACTGTACTCTATACGTGCAACAACGCATTGAAGTTGTCTTTCTAGTCTGGAATTATATGCTATATATATATATATATATATATATATATACATACATAAACACTCACGCCAGTCACCCAGAGGGGTAGGCAGAGACTATGGAATTCCATTTGGCACGATCCTGACACACCTCTCTCGCTTCCTCCACATCCATATACCTACGCATACACGCTCGTCGGTTAAAGGTACTCTTAATTTGGCCCATTTTCAATATATCGCCTATTTGGTCGATAAACTTTCGCCTAGGGCGACCCTTACCGACTCTGCCATTCACCTCTGCAACATAAATTTGCTTTGTCACTCTTTCCTCATTCATTCTTTCTACATGACCAAACCACCGAAGCATTCCTTTCTTAATCCTAGTCACAACATCATCTTGCAAACCACACATTTCTCTTATCACACTATTTCTCACCCTGTCATTCAGATTCAGCCCTAGCATACTACGTAATGACCGCATTTCTACAGCATTTATTCTACTCTCGTGCTTCTTCTGCCACACCCAACTTTCACTACCATACATTAAAGTAGGCACTAACACAGCATTGTGAATTGCCAAACGTGCCTTTTTGGACACATTCTGACTTTTCACAATAGAGTGTAGAGCCCCATTCAATCTATTTCCTGCATTCACTCGTCGTTCTATATCCTTATCATATCTACCATCCCTGCTAAACACACATCCCAAATACACAAACTCATCTACTTGCTCTACCAACTCCCCTTCTATTCTTATTTCACATATCGTTTTACTTTCTTCTTTTTCAAAAACCATAACTTTTGTCTTACTTGCGTTCACTTTCATTCCCTTTTCTTTTAATGTCCTGTTCATTAATGTAACCATCATTTGCAACTCGGCTGCCAACGACGCAAGTATGACTTGATCATCGGCGTACAAAAGGCATTTGACAGTTAACTCACCCATTCTTAACCCGCATTCTTCTGCTTTCAAATTTTCCAAACAACTGTCCATAAATAGGTTGAACAGCCACGGGGAAGCCACACAGCCCTGTCTGACACCTTTATGGATGCCAAACCAGTCCGAGTAGGCCCCGTTGATCCTGACACAAGCACTAGAGTCCCTATATAGAGACTTCAATGCCTGTATCAAGCCAGCGCTCAACCCAAATGAGTTCAGTGTTTGCCATAACACATCCCTGTCCACTCTGTCATAAGCCTTCTCCAAGTCTATGAACGCACAAAAAACTTTTTGGTTTTTGGCCAAAAACTTCTCCGCGATCATGCGCATGGAAAAGACCTGATCCGTACATCCCATTCCCTTTCTAAATCCCGCTTGCACATCCCAAATTTTTCCATCAGTTTCTTTCATAACTCTTTCAATTAGTACCTTAGCATACAGTTTTCCCACAATGCTAAGAAGGCTGATACCACGGTAGTTTTTACAGTCCTGCTGTGATCCTTTTCCCTTATATATTGGGACTATCACGGCTTTGCACCAGTCTCCCGGTACCCGCTTAAGTTCCCAACATAAATTAAACAAGGTGCACAGCAGGTCTGCCACCACTCCTTCTCCAGCCCTTAGCATTTCGAGAGATACTCTATCATAACCGGCTACCTTACCTGCTTTCATACTTTTCATTGCTTTCATTATTTCATCTATACTTATATCTCTATCTATTTCCTCTTCTTCCGGAATTTCTATTTCATTTAATTCAAACGTCTCATCACTCATAAACACGCTTTCAAAGTATTCCTTCCATCTCCTTAAACTCAAAACTTCGTCATTCAGAATACAGCCATTCTGGTCTCGTATAGCATTCATTCTAGGCTGTTTTGAATGTCCCCTGGTAGTTCTTACGAGTTTCCAGAACATTTTAATGTTTGCCTGGAAGTTATCCGATATTCTTCTATCATTCATATCCGTTCTTTCTTGCTTTTTTCCTTTCAACTACTTCTTTTACTCTCTTATTTAGGTGTCTAAAGACTGCCTTTTTTCCTTTCAATATCATCATTCATACTGCTAGAATTACTAGCCTTGGTTGCTAGTAAATCTAGCCATGCTTTCTTCTTTGCTTCAACTTCCATCCGTACCTCATCATCCCACCATAACGTGTTAATTTTCCTTTCATTCGTTCTCTTACTTACACCACATACTTCGGTAGCTGCATCCACTAAACCTTTCTTGACATTATACCACACAGTCTCTAAGTCTAAATCATTCATACACAATTCAGCCATACCACTTATATTTTCTCTCAATCTATATTTGAAATTCTCTCTCACACCTTCATCTTGTAACCTCTCTGTTCTTATACGCTGTAACGCAGTGGTAGACACAGATGTCCGATGCCTCCAACGTCTGAAAAGACCATTAATTCGGCATAAGACCAAGTAATGATCCGTCCCTACGTTAGAGCCCCGGTAAACCCTTGTATCTACCACCTCGCTCCTCATTCTTTCATCAACAATTATGAAATCTATCATACTTCTATCATCACCTCTTTCCCATGTATACGTGTGAATCTTCTTATGACGAAAGAAAGTGTTCGTCACAAAAAGACTCTTTTCCACGCATACGGCGAGAAGGCTTTCACCATTCTCATTTATACTTTCATCACCAAACGTTCCCAATATCCTTTCATAACCAAGCCTCCTCACCCCAACCCTTCCATTAAAATATATCACAATATTTTCATTAACCTTGCATTTCATTAGCACCATCCTTACCAACTCCCAAAACTGCTCTCGGATATAAGTGGGCTTAGACATGTCTGGGGCGTAGACCCCTAAAACAAACAACTTCTTTAAGCCCACTTTCATTCGTATCCATAGCAGTCTCGGGCTTACACATTCATACTCTTTCACACAATGACCCATTCTTTCTGAAAGGATGATACCGACTCCCTGGCATGCCCTCTCGGTCTCGTCTACACCAGACCAGTACGCGGTATACATGCCATGTGTAGTAGCATCCTTTCCCTTCCGTTTCGTCTCATTTACACATAACACGTCTATTCCTCTATCATGCATCATATCGCATACTTCATCCATCTTATCATTCATTCCTCCACATACATTCAATGTAGCCAGACGGGCTTCCGCAATCCACTTTTCACCCCTCCGGGGGACAGAACGTGACGGGTGGCGAACCTCGTCGCCGGTTTTCCTCCCGGAGATTCTTCGCACCCCTGCCCCATTAAAGGGGCGCCGGGAACTCGGGGCCATTTCTTTAATTCTATGCCTCATGGTGCGAAAGTAGGGTGTGGTATTTTTTACGCCGCTACCACACGGCTAGGAGCCGAGTCAGTTCTTTCGGCTTTGTCGCTTGTTTAGCACCACCCGGGGGACACGTGTAGGGTGGGCCTAGGATTAGGTGGTCAAAGCCTACGGACGCGAGCGACTCATCCCCCCAATATATATATATATATATATATGTATATATGTGTGTGTGTATATATATATATATATATATATATATACAATGTCAGTTAGAATAGAATATATCTTAATTTACTAATAAGTTTCCTCAATCCATCAGCAAATAAGTCCAGATCATCGTACTGAGCAAATATGTCACCAATCATTCGCAGTGCGCGGACAGTGGGCGCGTGCTCACCGCGCCTGGTACGCGCCATAGGACGCGCTAGCACACGTGGCCGGCAGCGCGGGGCTAGCTGCAGCCCTGACTCCTGCCGTATATTACGGGGAACTAAGATGCGTAGGCTCTCTAGTATCTGCGGACTATCGATCTGTGTGTCATACAGTATAGAGAGATAGCGTGTCAGCATAAGCATAACCCTCATAAATTTCAGCGTTTCCATATAAACCATGCCCCATACGAACAAAGAAGGATACAGGTGAGGATAGTACATGTATCGCTTCCTAAAATACCATCGGGCAAATTTACGCTGTATCTTCTCGACCATAAAGACATACTTAACCTCAAATAGGTCCCAGACAACAGCACCAAACTCCAGCTTGCTACGAACAAATGTGTTAAATAGTATTTTAATTTTTAGTATTTCATTGTCAAATTGTGTTCCAGTCCTAATAACAAAACCTAACATTCTATGCGCGTTCTTACAGATACTTGTCATATGTTGATGTAAGTCTAATTTAGAATCTAATAACAGCCCTAGGTCTCAAATATTATTTACTTTTTCTAGAGGAGCGTCATTTAGGCTATACAAATTTACAATTGGTCTAGGTTTCCGAGTGAAAGTAATTATTTTGCATTTGATATTATTTAAAGGCAATAGATTTTATTGGCTCCAATTCAACACCGCGTCAATGTATCTTTGTAGACTTACGGTATCTGATTCAGATTCAATACGTCCGACTCCTGGGCACAGGCCTTATCTCATTTTGTGAGGGATTTAGAGCAAGCAAGTGTCTACCGCGCTGACCCAATGCGTATTGTCGGACTTCACATGTATAATAAATAACATATTTTTCATATATTTCAAATATGCCAATTTTCTACACAGGTGAGCATGAGGTAACTCGGCACTTAAGATTGCCGTACACATGGGTGCTAGCGAGAATCTAACCCGGGTTGCTTGCATACTGTGAAATTTACAGCAAGGGTTTAGCTTCTGAGCTAACTTTGCTAGTATTTCCTTTATAATAATAATAAATAAAGTGAATAGTATATACATATATATTCCTATGCTTTCTGTATTATATATATATATATATATATATATATATATATATATATAGAAAGCAGTACAAGTTCCGCGAACAATAATATGCTTGCAAAGCGTGTGGACAAATACTACCTAAAATGTGAAAGATCCATGTTCAGAAATGGAGTACTACGGGCTGAAGAAAGGAGAAAGAGTGGAAGTAAGATGCTAACAGCCATTTTAATGCCTTCAAATATCTTTTAACAGAACTAAATTTTTGTAAAGTACGAGATTTCCAAGTTTTTTTTTTTATATAGAATAAGGGTGACAAACGAGCACACAGTCCACCTGATGGTAAGTGGTTGCTGCGGCCCATAGACATCTACATCTATCCTCTATTACAATTCAAAATGTAGATGCGTTGTCACCCGTGAGGACTAAGATGGAATGCCTCATTTCCAGTAAAAAGGGCCTCCGGCCACCTGCACTCACCAAGCGAAATGCAGAGGTAAACCTCTACTTCACGCTGGTATTCTGTGAGGTCGTGGTACCACCCCGGTTCGAGCCGGCCCATCGTTGCGACAGCAGAAGCTGCCACGTGGCTCTACCACTGTTAAAATTCTTTCGTTAAAATGGTTTCTCAATAGTTAAATATTTATATAATTGTATTAGTTACTTATTTCACTTGCAAATCATGCTGAAATTTATTTTTATTTTGTTAAAATACGTGTAGTGTAAAGATACCTATTCAGAAAGCATACCAAGCCGATCAATAGTCGGTTAACTTCACTCGGACTGTGATATTTCATGGTTATTTCGCAGGTCGTATAACCCGGAAAGCGTGTTGCGTCTACAGCAATATACAATATTGTTAATCGATTTACCAGCGCGTAACAGCAATAGTAACGTTAACGTAATAATCTAAAATATTTTGAATAAATATATAAATAAAAAAAATGTCATAAATTTTTTGTTTAAATATAGATTTCTCTTTAACCGACCGTAAGCTTCTACGACGTGGTTAACCACGTCTTAGATTCATATGTCATCACAGGCAACACGCACTGGTTATTCACTCTTATTTCCAAGTTTTGAGATGTACGTGACGAGATGTATCGTAATCTTCCGAACGCTGCGCAGTTGAGTAAGTCCGTTGATTAACTTTTTGTTCGAAGTTGGAATTCCTAATTGTATAATTTGTCCTAGGTAAACACACTCGTCAACAACTTTGAGCGTAGTGCTTCCAACACATAACAGCATAGGCATTACATGAACGTTTCACATGATCTTTGTGTTGTCCATGTTCATGTTAAGACCTTTGCCTTGGGAGACACTATTAAAGTCTTGAAGATGCTGGTGCTGAGGTTCTCTAGTGATTCTACCATAGTGATTTTATCGTCAGCAAATTGAAAGTGAGTTGTATGCGCTCACAATCACCTATCTTTGCATATCGTGGCGAATTAAAAATATATTTCATAAGCTCAACACCGGCGTCAGACGTCGAGCGATCCCTTGTAAAACCAAATTGGTTTTTATGAAGTAATTTATTATTATTAAAAAAAATTACAATTGATCTAAAATAATTTTTTCAAAAATTTTACTGTAAGTTGGTAGTACAGAAATAGGTCTGAAATTAGCGGGTTCCAATGTACTACCAGATTTAAATAAAGGTATTACTTTACTATACTTCATTAAATCAGGAAACACACCAGAATCGATACAAATATTAAAAATAATAGCAAGATAAGGTGCAATTAAATCTATCATGGACGCAATAACTGTAACGAAAATCCCCCACAAATCTGCGGTCTTCTTAACATCAATAGTTTTGAAGTATTTGACAACATCTTGCGATAGTCCTTTTTCAAATCTAAATTCTTTTAAACAGGTATTAACATTCTGTTTGAGTAATGACTCGGCGACAGTTGGAGAAGTATTCAAGGACTCTATTGTCAAGATAGGAATATCAGTGAAATATTTCTCAAACACCGTTGCGACTTCTTGATTTGATTTGGTTAATTCATTGTTAATTTTTAATTGATAGTTTGAGTAACGAGATTTGTCTTTACCGCTTTCGTTGTTAATTATACTCCACGTCATTTTAATTTTATTCTTAGCCGTCTTAATTTTGTTGCTAATATGTAACGATTTGGCTGTGTAGCAAACTCTTTTTAATATTTTAGAATAATTTTTGACGTATTCTTTAAAAGCATCGGAAATATTATATGATTCTTCATGGTAAAGATCATATAACCTTTGTCTGTTCCTAGTATTTATCATCCTTGTTTCTGTTCCTAGTATTTACAGAATTAATATACAGAAATAATAAATTTTACTATTGGTCTAAAATTAGCGAAGTATAATGCACTAATAGATTTAAATAAAGGTATTACTTTACTATGCTTTATTAAATCAAGAAGCAGTGTATTCTCGAATTTTAATTATAGCATAGTTTCGAATATTATATAGCAATATATTCGATACTATTATTAAAAATAATAGCTAGTTAAGGCGCGATTATCTCGATTATTGATGCAATAAATTTTATGAAAATCCCCACACAGATTTGCTATTTTCTTATTATAAATAGTTTTAAAATATATCGCAATATCTTTTGATGATACTTTATGAAATGTAAAATTCTTTGTACAGTCATTTACATTTTGTTTAAGTAATGATTCGGCGATGGCAGGAGAATAATTCAGTGACGTAGTGGTTAAGAATATCAGAAAAATTTTTCTCATGTTTCAAGTGTATATTTAAGACTTACCATCGCTTGTAGGGGATAATCATGATATCGTATTATTTTCTGATGATACTCTCTTGATTTTTAAACTTAAACGTCAATCATTTAAATATGACGAAGTGAATAATGCTATATCAAAATTAGTGCATTGGTTTAACGTTAATATTCTACATTTAAACGGAGATAAAACTAATTGTATTAAGTTTACAACAACGAATGATAAAAATCTGAATAACAATGTGTTTTTAAATGGGGAGGGGGGGGGGGACTGAGTGGGACCCCCATATATTCAAATTAGCAAGCAGACTAAGTTCTGCAGCCTATGCTGTAAAAAAGATTAGAGGTCTCATTAGTGTCGAGATAGCTAGATTAGTTTATTTCAGTTATTTCCATAGGATAATGTCTTACGAGATTTTGCTATGGGGAAATGCGGCTGATTAAGAAACTATTTTTGTTTTACAGAAGAGGGCCATTAGAGCTATTTACAATCTAAAACAGAGAGAGACTCTTAGAGATAAATTTAAGAATATTAAGATAATTTAAGAAATAAATATATTAACTCTGGCCTCTTAGTATGTTTACGAAAATGTAATGTATGTTCACAAAACTAAGGTTGTTTTAGTAAAACAGTCATATATATTCTGTAAACACTAGGAACGAATACAAGCTAGTGATACCAGTTTCTCGACTCGACAGAGTCAGTGAGTTACTGGGGCAATGTATACGCTATTACAACAAGGCCCTGGAAAGTGTACAGGATCTCCCTATTACCAATTTTAAATGTTTTGTTAAGCTGAAACTGTATGAAAAAGATTATTATAGTATAAATGAATACATGGTTGATAATAATTCCTAGGAATGAGGTGGTCACTTCCAAGCAGTTTATAAAATAAAATTTGTAAATATCATTTCATTCAAATATCAATCATTTGTATTGTAAAATTTATTTTAAAAAAAGTCCCGCTGGGTTTCTTGCTAGTTCTTCCCAGCACAGAGGGGTTTTTTGAACCAGTGGTAAAGTAAAAAATGACTTTCAATAAGAATTACACATGTTATCTCTATTGAATAAAAAAATATTCTATTCTATTCAAAAAACTTCCAACTATTATATATAAGTAAAATATAACTCAAAAAGTGAAACAGAAGACGGGAAGCAGGCTTTTCTTAAAAACAACTCAAAATAATAAAAAAAAACTGCGGATGCCAACCCGCCTGCTATGCTAATATCTTTCCTAAGTGACAACCTATAGGAAAGGTGTATGTTCAGGAGTGTACTTTGATAATTGCAGTAATTTTTGTTTCAGAATTTAAAAATCTGTAATTAATAATGTGGGCTCATGTCCATAATATAGTCAGAAGACTTTTGACTTAATTTGCGTTTGGAACATATTTCCAATTTGCTAAAAAAGATTCATTCAAATCGCGCTAGCCGTTTCCAAGAAATTGGTGAATATATTATATAAAATATAGAATAGAAATATATAGAATATAGAAACTTCTCAAGTTCTTAAATCGGTTATAAACAAAGAAATACATAATAGCAAAGTACAGACTGATTACACAAAAGAATTTTGCTTAACATTCAGAGTAAGGTTAACTCAAATACATGGTGTATCAATATTTGAGTTCACGCAAGTATAATTTAAAGAGTATTTAAACAAAAGTGTTGGCTTCCAACACCTTTGTTTAAATACATTTTGCATTTTTATTAGCTAACTTCATAAAAAGAGGATGTTAATAATTCAACTTACAAATAAAAAATTCATACATTTTTACTTTTATATTTTGCTTGTATGCTATGCAATATCTTAACCAATTGTGAACCGATTTTGATACTTTTTTATTATATAGGTTATACTTCACGTGATTGGACGTTCAGATCATAATATTCCTAAATCCACTCTGAAGCGTTAATACAAGTAAAGACCAACTATAAACAACGACAAACAAAAACATATTTTTTTTAATATTCTGAAATCAAGGCTTAATTCTTCTATATTCTTAAGACCTACTTCAGAATGTAAATTATTTTATCATTATTTAAATTGTTTGAAGTTGGCTTTTGTTTTTTTAAATTAATTTTTGTGTAATGCTGACATTGTGAAATTATTTTTCGAACCTTCGCCAAAGTTATTATGAATTTTGGTAACCCGGTGGCAGGGTGAATGCATATTTAGTATATGCATTCACCCTGCACCTGTAATGCACTGCATCCTGTGAATGCATATTATACTAACAGCAGGGTTTTTGTCATAAGGCACGAACATTCAATTGCATTTGGGATGGTAGACATAGTACAACCTCACAGACGCATTGATGTTTTTCAGTTTTAGGTGTATGTAAAGCAGAGTATGTCAGTGAGTGTCAGTGAAGCAGAAAATAATACAAAATGTCATATACAGCCTATAACTAACCTATTATATATTTTTATGTTTTATATATTATATGTTTTTTAATAAAAAAATAGAATTTCTATTCATTATATATTTTTTATTTAATGATTGTTGTAAGTGTCTATAAGATGCAGTTACCAATATTTAGAGGAAAGTTAATTCGTTTGTCAATGTTATTATTGGCCAAATACTCAAACGCTACTCCATTTTAAGATGTCGTAAGGTCTCGTGGTGTCACAGTCACTTTGACTTAAAGTGATAGAGACAACACGAGACTTAACGGTGTTTTAAAATTGAGTAGCGTTTGAATATATGTGCATATACGATAATGTATGTCATAACCAATAAGCTGTAATGGTAAACATTCTACCGCTAACCACCTATCAAAGTGCACTGCTAAGCATCATTTGCCTTAAATGAAATGCTTGGCAAGCGGGGTTGGCAACCGCAATTTGTTATTTATATCAGTTGTTATCGGAAAGTTGCTGCAGCCCATCGTCTAGTTCAGTTTCTCTTTGTCCAATGGGATTCTATAGGGAAATAGATATTCTTACACCGCACTACCGCATAAAATAAACTCTAGTTTATTAAAAATATGAATATTACAAGCGAATTGTTGAATTCAGAGTTGAACATTATCGTTATTTATGAGAGGAGGTGAGCAAATCACTTTTCCAAATATTATAATTAAGTAGAATATTCCCAAATTATTATTATAATCCTTGATTCTGTTGTACTTCGTCCTTGTTCGCTGGTTTAGTGTCGGTTAAAGGTACTGCACGTGACTTAACTTCTTACAATTTGGACAATTATATAAGGGCAGTCACCATTACATGATGTGTTTGTTGGTTGCTTTCTTATATCCCGTGCAATATTGTTTTTATAGAGGCTTGACGCCAAGTCCATCGAAATAGTTTTTAGTAAGGAACAAACTTTCTGACGTGAATATATTTTCAGGTTGGGAAGATAGATAGAAGAGAATAATATAAATCAAACAGGACTGTACATGAAAATTACAATTGGAGATATGAAGTAGAAATAGTAAAATCTCTTCGACCTAAAACAAAGCAGCAATATACTGTTGTTTTATTAGGAAGATGCTGCTGCAAATCTCCTGATTTATTTCCCTCTGTCATCTGTTACGACACCTATGGGTCGATATAGAGTAGCGAATATTCTTGATCGGCTACTTCATGGTAGTAGCAAGCAACCGTATATAGTACCATAAGAGCTAAATCCGAAACTAAGTCAAGTTATAAAAATCCATAGAGGACATGAATATAATGGTTTTTATACCCGTTAACGTACACCCCCACGTTGCTGAAGAACATCACGGTTTCACTTTACTGCTCGTTAAATACACTTTATAAGTTTATAATTTTAATCATTATTCTCCAATGAAGAAAACTGTTGTGGCGGGCGCTGTAACAAAGTTGATCATCCCAAGAAAACGCCTCAGTTTCTTCCATTGTTTTAGGTTTCGCATAATCGATGATTGCTCTGACTTTTTCAGTAGGCGGTTGATTCCTTCCTTGCTGACGGTGAAAGCCAAGAAATTGAACTTCTTGTTGTCCAAATATGCATTTCGAAGTGTTGATTGTGATTCCATTGTCTTCTAATCGCTGTATGCTGTGTTGCTAGGACGGGGCTATAAAAGTGATGCAGGTCAGCGCGTGGGCGTAATCGGCGAGCGGTGGCGGCGTGGGACATAATCTCCGGAACAGCAAGAAGAAGCGAAGCTGCGGCGTTGAAGAAACGGCTCGAAAATGGTCGACAAATGCGTGAAGATAGTCGGCGTGTAAAGACGATGCTGATGATATTTGCGGCTGTTTCTTGTTTCTATATTAGAACGTTAAATATATACACGTCAAATAATCTCGCATCGATATGCAGCCCGCAGTATCTCAGTAGCCAGGGGGTAATTAGGAAATAAATGTTTTCTTCAGACCTTCACCTTTTGCGTTATGGTAGCAGAAGGGTATAACATTATTTATTACCGTTTAGGGTTGATTAGCCTGGCTGCTACACTGTTTTACAATAAAATACATTCAGATGTAAATAAAAAAACACTCATTACAGCCCTTTCACAAGTCCACTGCTGAACATAGGCATCCCCCAAAGAATGCCACAAAGCTTGGTCCTTAGCCACCTACATCCATCGACCTTCTTGCGTATTTTACCAGGTCGTAGACCTTTCCACATGCATTCCGACAAAATTAATAAAAGTGTATTTTTTAATTATAGGATAAGGGTGACAAACGAGCACACAGTCCACCTGATGGTAAGTGGTTGCTGCGGTTTATTGACATCTACATCTTTTCTCAATTACGAATCAAAATGGTGATGCGTTATCACCTGTGAGGACTAAGATGTAATGCCTCGTTTCCAGTAAAAAAGGATCTCGGGTTTTCTACACTCACCATACGAGACACAGCAGCGTTAAGCTGATATATATCTTAGCCTTGTCACGTGCAAGGAAGAAGAGACGAGCAACCTTAGCAGTTAATTATTCCGAAACAAAAATAGGAGTATCGTCAGTAGTGCGCAGATCCAGATGTTTTGCACAAAGCTTGGTTTTAGTTTTATATTGAAAATTTAACACATTTTCAAGAAATCATTTTTTAGAAATTATTTATTTTATTTTCATTTTTCAAGAAATTACTTTTTTATTTTTTTTATGTCGTGGACGTCTCTATAATGACAGGAGTGTTTTAAATATTATCTGTCTTTCCTCAGACTCTGAAAATATCTTTGATGTCGGGTTTGAATACCCAAAGGTATTTGGTAAATTTATAACCATATCTTTGAGGTCTTGCTTCGCTTCCAACGTCTTCTTTGGTAGATTTTTAATTTCCAAATTTGCTTTGCATCTGTCATTTTGCATATCTTCAATTTTTTCTTATAAAATGGTTAAATATTTTCGATCTTTTTTTATCTGCTCTTCTAACTTTTCTATTTGTTTTTGAAATGTGTGTTTATTCCCATAAAAGAGATTGAGCTTTCGATATTCTGATTTGTTTTTTATATTTCTCTGAGTATATTTGCATTTAGTTGGAATTATAGATTTTGAGTATTTAAAAAGGTATCTAAAATAGTAGTCATTTCGTATTTTAGTAAGGCAAGGCTTGCTGTACTATCGTCACTACTTTTTGTCTTATTTCTGTTTGATATAATATTTGATGGAGTAGTATTGTGTTGCGTGGGTACTTTAAATACTGAGTCAAATAATGACTTGTTCATGTTGGCAATTATGTACTAGGGGATGATACGTTGAGAAGAGCACTTGGAACCGTGGTAAGTGAAAGAGGGCGCTGATCTTGTGGGATGGTTTAATAGTAGGAAATGCCAATCAAACATTTCAGCAAAAATTTGAAGGAAAATTAGTAAATATTATTGGTTTATAATATTATTTAGTAAATATTATAACTAAATAATATTTACTAATTATTTATATTATAACTTTAAGTCGTGGAATACTCTTCCCAATTTACCTATCTGGTAGTTGTGGTACAGTATACGAGTATGCGACCCCGGCTTTCCTAGCTATTACTGTCCTATCCCTTGGCTTCCTGGACGGTAATATCCTACATTTCCTATTTCCCGTCCTAACTTACCTTACTCTTCCTTTCCAAACCACCTTATAATTCTTATTTCCCGTTTTCCTATTCCAACCCTCTCCACCAATCCAACATCTGCCGCGCGGTAGGATCCATGGCTAGGGGCAAGCCTAGTCATTAGCGTGCCACACTGCCCTGGCACTGGGCGATCCCAGAATTAGGCCAGCCTTACCCTGGCATGCGAGGCTCTGCTGGGGGGGACAAACCTTTCCCTCGCTATTCGTGGGAACACAATGGATAACCGTAAAAATAGTTTAATTAACTAAAATGGCGGCGATGTGGTTCGCCACCCGTCACGTCTCGTTTCTCGCCGGGGCGAAAAGCGGCCCATGGAGAGCCGCTTCGCTACGTTGAATGTAAGAGGAGGAATGGATGGTTAGGTAGATGAAGTATGTCAGATGATGGATGAACGATGCATTGATATTGTGTGCGTGAACCAAACCAAGAGGAAAGGACGTGACACCACGGTTCATGGCACCTACACGGCATACTGATCGGGAGTCTCCCAAACCAGCCGAGGCTGTCAGGGAGTTGGTGTGATTCTTTCATCTCGAATGGTTGAATGTGTGATCGAGCATGAATAATAATATAAGTATATTAGCAATATACTTATTATAATTATATAAGCATAGTAAGCCCAAGACTCCTCTGGATTAGGTTAAAGGTCGGACTCACTCGCTTGTTTATCCTTGGGGTCTATGCACCGACGGATCTGCATGGAGGTGGGTCAATAAAATACTAACAAGAGAGAGAGGAATATTGGGATAGCATGAGAGAAGTCTTGAATAAATGCGGAGAAAATAAACGGATCGTGATGTTAAGGGACTTTAATGGATGGGTTGGAGTAAAGCGTGATGGGTATGAAGGAGTTCTGGGTACGTTTGGGGACGAGAGAGTGAATGACAATGGGAGAAGCCTGCTTGAAGTATGCTTGGAATGGAATCTGTGCGTGGCCAACGCAACTTTTGACCACAAAAATATTCATTTGTATAGAAAGTGCTAGACACTCGGGCATATTGCGGTATAAGCCTCGACACAGACCACTGCCTGGTCATAGCCCGAATGCGTGGCCTCTTTAAACGGTGGCAACACTGAGGGGTCGAGCCTACAATTGTTCTGGATAGAGTAGAAGTTAAAAATCTACAAGAAAAAGAAAAGAAAGACGAGTATGTAGAGAAACTGAAAGAAAGTTTTAAAAGCATAGAGGAGATGGGTGTGATTGAAGATTTGTGGGAGATATTAAAGAAAAGGGTCGTGAATGTTGCTATTGAGGTATGCGGGGTAGCTTTAAGAAGAAAAGGATAAAAGAACGATAACGTGTGGATGGATAAAGATGTACAAAGGGTTGTGCAAGAAAAGAAGAAAGCGTGGTTGGATTGGTTAACAACAAAAGCTAACCAAAAAGTTCAAAAGGCAACGGATGGTGAGATAAAGGAAGCAAAAACGAAGTATAAAAGATTGAAAATAGCAGCGAAATAAGTTGTGTGTAGAAAGAAAGAAGAACGAAAAGATGATTTCGATAGGAGGCTCACTGAAGATTTCCAGTCAAATATGAAGTTTTTCTTGAAATCCATCAAAACAGCCAGAGGAAAAACTTCTACTTCGGAACTGAGTACAATCAGGAGTCAAGATGGGAGCATTATAAAAGGAGACGAATGTGTGTTAAAGAGATGGTAAGAGTATTTTGTAAGTTTGTTTGAAAGAGAGGAAGTGCAGGTACAGCTTCCGGCACCTTCCATGGAAATTAATATAAATATTGATGAAAGTGAGATGAGCATGGATGAAATTGTGAAAGCGTTGAAAAGCATGAGATTAGGTAAGGCTGCAGAGTATGACAGGATTACCGTCGAGATGCTGACGGCTGGAAAGGGCATAGTGGCTAGTCAGTGGTTCAGCCTTTTTCAATTTGTGCTGGCGAAATGGGCAAATACCGGTAGACTGGTGCAAAGCCGTAATCGTGCCATTGTATAAGGGAAAAGGGTCACCGCAGGACTGCATAAATTACCGCTGTATATGCCTTCTCAGCATCGTCGGTAAATTTT
Organism: Parnassius glacialis; assembly: GCA_033319125.1. Taxonomy (NCBI): domain Eukaryota; kingdom Metazoa; phylum Arthropoda; class Insecta; order Lepidoptera; family Papilionidae; genus Parnassius; species Parnassius glacialis. Next base: position 35,760,597 of record JAVANC010000009.1, on the reverse strand, counting down.
ATGCGAAAGTGTTGATTGAAAGCGTTGTTGAAACAGACGAAAAAGTATGGGATGCACAAGCGGGACTTAGAAAGGGAATGGGATTTACGGATCAGGTCTTTTCCTTGTGGTGCATAGCTGAAAAGTGTTTGGCTAAAAACAAGAAGGTTTATTGCGCATTCGTGGATCTAGAAAAGGCCTATGATAGAGTGGTGAAGAATGAATTGTGGTCAGCAATGTCCGTGAATGGTGTGAGCAGTATCCATATACGAGCATTGCAATCTCTTTATAGGAATTCTAGTGTTTGTGTAAGTATACACGAGGCATACACTGAACGGTTTAATATCGAAAAAGGTGTTAGACAGGGATGTGTAGCGTCACCGTGGCTGTTTAACCTGTTTATGAACAATTGTTTGACAGATTTAAAAGAGAATGAAAGTGGGTTGAGAATGAATGAGTTACTCGTAAAATTTTTTTTCTATGCTGATAAACAAGTATTACTTGCGTCTTCGGCCGAGGAGTTGCAGGAGATCGTAACTGCTATGAGTGGAGCTTTTGTTAGAAAGGGAATGAAGATGAATGTAAGGACGACGAAAGTGATGGTGGTTGAAAGAGATGAGGCAGTGATAAACTGCAATATCGTGATTGGATATGAACAAATTGAACAGGGGAAAGAGTTTGTGTATCTGGGTTAAAAGTTTACAAGAGATGAAAAGTGTGAGAGTGATGTCGAAAGAAGAGTGAATGCATAAACATGGTGAATGGAGCTTTGCACTCCTTTATGAGCAGTCGGAAAGTGTCTAGCAAGGCTCGTTTGGCTGTGCATGAGGGGTTGTTGATTCAGACACTCATGTACGGGAGTGAAAGTTGGGTATGGCAGAAAAAACATGAAAGCAGAATAAATACAGTTGAGATGAGAGCATTAAGAAGTATAATAGGAGTTAAACTGAGTGCCAGGATAAGAAATAGTGAGATAAGGAAACGTTGTGGTCTGAAAGAAGATGTAGTGACAAAAATTTAGAAAGGTATGCTGAGATGGTTTGGCCATGTTGAGAGAATGAATGTAGAACTATTTAAAAAAGCTTTTAGAAAAATTTACGTTGCAAATATCCGCGTTATAAATTTTATAACGCGGATATTTGCAAAGTAAATTTTTCTAAAAGCTTTTATATAATGGATTTCCGCAAAGTAACGCCTGATTCTATTAATTGTAGAACTATTGACAAAAACAGTGTATAGGGTGAGTGTAGATGAAAGTGTTGGAAGGGGTTGACCTAACGGACAATTCAAGACCAAATCAGGGCAGTCTTGAAAAAAGGCCAGGTCAAGAGTACCCAAAACCGTAGAGCATATATGAAGAGAATAATGAAAGTGGACGAAGCGAAACAAGTATGTAAGAATCGTAGCAAGTGTAAAGAAGTGGTCTCTGCCTACCCGTACGGGAAAGAGGCGTGATTATAATATGTATGTATATTATAACTTTGTAGTAAACAAACCAATGACGCTTATTTTGTGGGGAGGGCTAGTCCGTAGTCGGAGGTGCAACACGATGAGAGCAAATAAAGCAAAATGTCTGGTGAGCTGAAGTCACGTGTGGTTCTTAAGGAGTACTAGGCAAGCAAAGCATAAAAATATATACATTTTATACGTGGTAGAGCCGTGCTGCAGCTATATTAGTAGTATAGTTGTAGCACGAATGGGTTGGCTCGATCGGGGAAAGACCACGCTCTCACAGAATACCAGCGTTAAATAGCAGCTTCATGCTGCTGTGTTTCGTATGGTGAGTGTAGAGACCCGGAGACCCTTTTTACTGGAAAAGAGGCATTTTATCTTAGTCCTCACGGGTGACAACGCATCTGCATTTTGATTCGCAAACGAGGATAAATGTAGATGTCTACAGGCCACAGCAACCACTTACCATCAGGTGGACTGTGTGCTCGTTTGTCACCCTATCCAATTAAAAAAAAAGTAATTTCACTCACGGTTTGAAGAGTTACTTTTTTCTTCTGTGATCCTATTTTTGTTTTTTTATTTATTTGCACGTGAATAAAAAAAATCATATAAAATTGCAAAGGAAATAAGTGATTTCCTTTGATTGGACTGTTGGGCTGGTTGATTATGTAAATAATAACATTTCTTGATACCAGCATATCTTCACACAATCAACCTGTGGAAAGTAAACGCCGTGGACCATAGACTTCATCTATCCTCGATTAAGAATTAAAATGATGTAGGTGCCTATAGACCACAGGGACAGTATCTACTTACTACCAGGAAAACAGAACTTGTTTGTGGCCCTAACTTCTATTAAAAACACGACTGTAAATTAACAAACCTGTATATATATATATATATGTAAAAAGGTCATGAAGAATATAGAGAACTTAAATGGAAAGCTTTATCCCACTTCTGATGTAGGATGTATAATAGAATATAGTACAGAGACTAATTTTGTAGTTAGGAATAATAAGTAATTCGCTTACACGAATTAATTATCTAACGAGTCGAGGATAAACTAGTAACGGAATACGACAAGCGTACCGTTCCACGTCAGAGCCAAGACTGTCTTAACGGCGGCCGCGCCGTCCGTTTTATACAAGCAAAACGGGCGCCACCGCAGGTGTATTGGTGCAGGTGTGCGACACACGTGTTATTTACAACATTTCTGTCTAACTGCACCGACATATACACAGTCAGGTCATAAGTATTGTCACACAGTAAAAACTTTTCTTTTAGAATGCAGGCCACAAAAAAGTTTATTGAATTCGAATTTCGAATTGTTCATGAAAATAAAACTGTATACTTTTTTGAATTTTACTCTTTTTTAAATATGGAGTGGACGCTTAAAGAAGATCGTGTTGCAGTTATTGCGTTGCATCGTTGCGGTTACGAGCCAATTCAAATTTCTGACATACTGAAAAATTTGAATATATCCAAAAGATTCGTTTATCGTAACATCAAACGATACAATGAAGACTCTAGTGTAGATGACAGGTCAAGAAGTGGTCGCCCTCGGCCTGTTAAGACTCCAGCAGTGATAAAAGCTGTGAAGGCGCGAATTCAAAGAAATCCCAAACGTAAGCAGAAACTGTTGGCCCTTCAGATGGGGTTAAGCAGAACCACGGTGAAAAGGGTGTTAAATGAAGACTTAGGGCTTCGGGCATATCGGAAAAAACAAGACATCGTTTGAATGCCCGTCTAATGGACCTGAGACTGAAGAGATGCCGCGCTTTGTTGAAGCGGTACGCGGGAAAAAAATATCGGGAAATTCTTTTTTCGGATGAAAAAATTTTTATCGTAGAAGAGAGCTATAACAAACAAAATGATAAGGTATACGCACACAGTAGTGAAGAAGCGAGCCACCGCATTGCGCGTGTCCAACGAGGTCATTTTCCATCCTCGCTCATGGTATGGTTGGGAGTTTCTTATTAGGGCTTAACAGAGGTACATTTTGTGAGAAAGGTGTAAAAACGAATGCAGTTGTGTATCAAAATACAGTCCTGACGAACCTTTAGGAACCTGTTTCTCATACCATGTTCAATAACAGGCACTGGGTATTCCAACAAGATTCAGCGCCAGGTCATAGAGCGAAGAGCACACAAGACTAGCTGGCGGCGCGTGAAATCGACTTCATCCGGCACGAAGACTGGCCCTCCTCCAGTCCAGATTTGAATCCGTTAGATTACAAGATATGGCAACACTTGGAGGAAAAGGCGTGCTCAAAGCCTCATCCCAATTTGGAGTCACTCAAGACATCCTTGATTAAGGCAGCCGCCGATATTGACATGGACCTCGTTCGTGCTGCGATAGACGACTGGCCGCGCAGATTGAAGGCCTATATTCAAAATCACGGAGGTCATTTTGAATAAACTTTAGTGTCATAAGAATCTATGTCTTGTTAAGTTCATTTTGGTATATAAATGGTTACATAATAAATAATCTTGTTTCAATTATTTTATATTAAACATGTGACAGAGTTTATGACCTGACTAGGTATATATATATATATATATATATATATATATATATATATATATATATATATATATATATATATATATATATAATTAAAGTTTTTCAACGTTTTTTATGAATTGCTTCAAGTTAGTAGTTCAAATTATTAGTTGACTTAAATCAAATATTAGATGCGATAAGCTTAACATAAATTAATAGAAATAATTCAAAATGGCAACCATATTTACCACGTTTCAAGTCCTAAGCAATATTGAAAGTAACAAATCTCTAACTCATTGGGAAGTATACTTGAAATAGATTACTTAACTTTATTTCTTTTACTAAAATAAAAATAGCCTAAGTTATTTATTATAACATCAGCGATCTGCCAGTAAAAATCAGCCGTTTCGGAGATTATTCGGAACAAACAGACAAACAGACAGACGGACGGACATACTTACAGGCAAACATTTTAAATATTGCTTTTTTGTTATAAGTATCGTATATAAAAACCGTTATTTAGACATTACAAACAGACACTTCAATTTTATTTATATGAATAGATATAGACTATATTATTCTTCTCTTAGTTTTGTTTTGATAAAAAGATTATACAAATGTACCTTATAACAATACGAGTATACTCGTACTTGGAATTTAATATCAACATCTGTAACGCAATGCGTTTCAAATAAAGTTTCAGCAAATAATTATAAGTTTTCTACATGCAAACTTTACTTAAAACATACAAAGTTTGTCTGTTCGGGAAGTGAGATAATAAGGAAAATTTAAATGCTTTCGCTGATAATGCCAGCAGTTTAATGTAGCCTGAATTCAAATAATTTCCCACATAATAGTTTTTGAATTAAACTTTTCTTATATGTTGTTTTATTTTAAAAATAAAATTGGAAAATAAAAGATCTTGTATAATATATAAAACACATGCAAGAATGTTTCGCTACCATACATTCTTATAAGTACATTGTAAACAGTATTACTTCATTTTACTCATATTTTGGGGCATATATATTAATAATTTATTTATCTAATATGTATACTATATATTCATTGTACATAAATTGTCGCCTGTCACCCATAGCTCCGTAGTCTCTGCCTAGAAACTACGGAACTATGGGTGACTAAGGTAAGCCTTATCTGTGGTATGAGTGACACCAAGCATTAATAATGACTGCAAGCCTGACCAGTGGGGCAAAACTTTAACGGATCTGAGACGTGATCCTTCAACGCTGTAAAGAAGTTCAAAGTCGCTCAGCGACTAAAGTAAATAACTATGCTTGGTGTTCATTGGCGTGATAGAATTGAAAAAGAGAACAGTAGAATCTAAAACACTGATATATCCTAACGTATAAGTAAGCTGAAATAGCTATGGGCCGGCTAAATAGCTCAAAGAACCGATAACAGAAAGGTTCTCAAGTGGCAGCACTAGCGGTCCTCCTCTAGTTGGACGACAACCTGGTAAGAGACGTCGATGGATGGAGGTGGCTTTGGAATGAGTTCGTAGCATTTCTAAAAGGATAACTATATTGTAGTGGACTGTGATGATGATGATGATGATAATCAACGTGAATTAGTTACATGGTTCCGTAATTATTAAAAATGATATCATATGGATAAGGTGTGGACCCCCTAGTTAAAAATCATGCACTTTTGATAAAACGATTTCCATTCAAAATAGCGAACACTTTTTACGTCGTTTCCTTTTTTGAGCTATATTTCAATCCTTTAACTAGGGAAGTTACTTTAAATTCGATTGCAAAATTTAAACCAAACAATCAAACAATCGAAAGTGAGTTTAATATGCATTGACATCTAGTTCTGAACTATATTCAACGTTCTAATGTAGCTTCATTTCCGTCTAACAGCCATGAGATTGAGAGTGTGATCGGAGAGTTTTTGTGTTCTTCTGCGGCGGGTATTGCAGAACTTAGCTCCGACCGCATGGACAGTTTCCACTAGCTTGTCATTCATATAGTCCATTTTATTGCAGTCTTCTAGGCACTGAAAACGGTTTTTTAACTCAAGCTGAAAAGTTTCGGGATTTTGGAACAGAGCACGAGTGAGACGGAGCGTTGACTTCATCAGACGAGACCTCTCCAACTTAACGTTTAGGTTCAGTGTGCCTCTAAACATTCGGTGATCGCTACCAGTTTTCACCCTCGCGTTCACGGAGACATCACTGAACAGTTGTCGTCTGGTCGTCATAATGAAGTCAATCTCATTTTTTGTCGAACCGTCTGGGCTCGACCAGGTCCACTTCCTGTGGGGCCGCTGCTGGAAGAAAGAGTTCGTCATAAAGAGTCCCTCTTTCTCCATGGAGTCGGTCAGCTGCTGACCCTTGGGTTCCGTTGCCCTATTCCAAATTTTCCTTCTTTCAGCTCACCGTTCTCTCTTGTGCCTAGTTTTTCGTTGAAGTCTCCCATTAACACCGTATATTGGGTTTTGGAGGAATGCATGGCTCTAGAGATATCTTCATACATTTCTTCCATCTCCTTATCGGGGTGTGCCGAGGTTGGTGCGTAAACCTGTATGACCTTCAGCGAATACCGTTTGGTGATTCTTAGTATAAGGTACGCAACCCTCGTCGACACACTCTCAATCTTTACAATGATGTTAACGAGAAACTTGTGGACGATAAATACGACACCTCCTTGGGACAAATGGTCTTCCTCCCGGTGATAGAGCAAGTTGCCGGATTCGAGGATAACCCTGTCCTCCCCCTCTCTTCGGACTTCGGATAATCCTATAATATGCCAGCGTAACTTGTCTATCTCTTCATCCAGCTCCACAATCTTTTCGTCAGTCCTCAGGGTGCGTGCGTTTTATGTTGCCAGATCGAGTCGTCTTAGGTGGCAACCGAACCACCACCGGAGATTCTTAGCACCCCCTGCCCCGCCGTTACCATGGTTGCCATCGTAGCCAGGATTAGCGGGGCCACCGGGGACTGGGGGCCGTCTCTTTGTTACATTCAGGGGGGAGGGGGGGTATTTGCCATATATGCCATGCTTGGCAAGCGGATTAGCAACCGCAGTTTTTTATTGTATTTTTGCGGTTATCAGGAAGATGCTGCTGCCCATCTCCTGCCTGTTTTCCTTTGTCGCCTTTTACGACACCCACGGGAAGATATGGGGTAGTGGATATTCTTAACCGCCATTACACGGTAATTGTTTAATTTACTTATTTTAATTCAGCCCCCCCCCCCCATGGGTTATTGTAAAGCACCCGAAACGTCAGGACTTAAATTAGGTTAATTGAATGCAATAAAAACCATAGTATTATTCAATATTTACTTCTTTATTTTATTATAGTTTTTAATATTGTATTTATTTCAATGCAGTGTAAAATGTGAAATCACATCTGTTGTATATATGATTTTTTATAGAATAAGATTTATCAGCCTTATCACGGCTCAGATGGTTAGCACTTGCTGTAAATTTAATAGTACGCGGGTGACCTGGTTTCGATCCCCGCTGGCACCAATGGAATTGTTAAATGCAATTTTAAGTGCTGATTTACCACGTTCCCGGCGGTAAAGGAAAGCATCGTGAGAAAACATACATGTCTGGGAAATAAGAAAAAAAATTCGCAGACATGTGTAGTTCGCCAATACGCATTGGGGCACCGCAGCGGATATTTTCTTGCCCTTAAACCACCTCAGAAATGAAAGGAGGCTTATGCCCAGCAGTGAAACGTATATATGCTTTAACTTTACCTTTTTATAGAATAAGGGTGACAAACGAGCATACGGTCCACCTGATGGTAAGTGGATGCTGTGGGCCATAGACCTACATTTACCCTTAATTAGAACAGAGAAAGACCACGCTCACACAATACTAGCGTAAAATAACAGCTTAATGCTGCTGTGTTCCGTATGGTGAGTGTAGAGGACCGGAGACCCATTTTACTGGAAACGAGCCTTTCTATCTTAGTCCTTAAGGGTGACAACGCATATGTATTTTGATTCATAATTAAGGATAGACGTATATGTCTATGGGCCACAGCAACCACTTACCATCATGTGGACTGTGTGCTCGTTTGTCACCCTTATCCTCTAAAAAAACTTTTATACACTAGAAAAATAATTTCATCCTTGCCGCCAATAATTGTTAATTACAATTTTAAGTCCTGATTCACCGTGTGTTCGGGGTTGAAGGGAAACATCGTCTGCTTACTGGATGCCTTATAAACGGAAGATATTCGAGGACATGGCAAGTCCGTCAACAATGGATCAGCGAGACTGATTCTTTCAACTCTAAAACCCTCTCAGAAATTCAAAGATAGTGGTGACAGGTGGTGAAGACAGTGTGCGTATGCAGACACACTTTATTTTTTTTATTTACTTATATTTTATAAAAACTATAATTTTTAAGTTATGCCAACAGCTTGTGCAGGACAAGGAAAAGTGGCATGTCCTCGTATCGGAGGCCAAGACTTACTTCGAGGTCCCTCCGCTACAAGGGTCAGTGAGTGAGTAATTAATCATTTTTTAAATATATTAGTAAGCCATTTCGATGTAAAAATGACTTGTAATTGTAAATTTGTCTAGGATTTAGCCAGTCTTATTTGCAGATATTACGTAACATGTTGCAGAAGCTGCACAATTCACAAGACTAACGATAGGTAATTTGCACTTAATTGATTTCAGAGACATTAGGAGAATTAACCACTTGAAATTTTGTGTAACCTATGTGGTTGGATAATGATACAATGAAATCATTATTGGTTCGCGTAGCGTCCCAAACTGCTTACGTGTGTGATTTTTAGCACTACGGATTAACTGTAATTTGGAATAGTCTGGATTTTTAAAAATAAACATAGCCTGTCTGATTATAGTTTTAATGTATGAAAATAAAATTGCCATGTTTCATCGAAATTTCTTCAGTAGTTTCGGAGTAATTGAGTAAAAAAAATACAAACATGACATTCAAACATGCAATTGTATATATACATAGTGGGATAGTCAGCAAAACATACATATTATTATCTACTTTAAATTTTACCACTTTATAATTAGAAGTTAAATGCTGTCGGTCATAGACAAGTCATTACAATTAATAAATCTATGTTTTAATTAATAGAATCAGGCGTTACTTTGCGGAAATCCATTATATAAAAGCTTTTAGAAAAATTTACTTCGCAAATATCCACGTTATAACTAAACGCAACGCGTAATTTATAACGCGGATATTTGCGAAGTAAATTTTTCTAAAAGCTTTTAAATCTATGTTGATTAAAAAATATAGAATAATGATGACAAACGAGAACACCGTCCAACTGATGGTAAGTGGTTGTTGTGGTCCATAGACATCTATATTTATCCTCGATGAAGAATCAAAATGCAAATGCATTGTCAACCCTGAGGGCTAAGATAGAATGCCTTGTTTCTATTAAAAAGGGTTTTCGGATCTCTACACTCACCATACAAAACACAGCAGCATTAACATTATTATTAGCATTATCACGAAATAACGTCACTCCATTAGTCGCGGTGTTACAGTCTTCGGTAAATATGACATTTGCTGTCAAATTTTATACGATGCATTTTATTTCGCATATTTCCCTGGACTCCTTACGTAAAACAGATTTTAGTTTAAGCCTGAGACTAAACAACTCCTTTTTGTCATAAGATGTATAAGGTGTCTTCCAACCTCGTACGTTATGCCAAAAATGTCAGATTTGTGCTTTGTACGTTTGAGAATGTTATTATTCCCTTTAGGATTAAGATGTTTTGCTTCAAAGCTTATCTCTCTCACTGAAACTCTATATTACTTACCCTAAGGCTAATGTGTCTATTGTAATTTGGGCTACGTATTATTTAAATCTGGCTTATATCTTAAGTGATCTGAAATATCATGCGTTCGTCGATCATCGATCTGAAATGTCACGCGTTTGATTTTCCAAATAAGCAAAGTAGTTACAAGTTGCATACATCCCACCGCTGGGCACAGGTCTCCTCTCATTTCTAAGAGAGCTATGCAGCACTAAGTCCAGCGCGCTGCCTCAGTTAAATATTGAAAGTAAATATTGTGAGGAAACGTGCTTGAATGAGAAAAAAAAATCGTTGTCGGCAATAAAATAAGAAAATGCAGCGAGGAAATCAGATTTACTGTAAATTCTACATGTTAAAGTCCATTGCTGAAAATAGGCTTACCTGATAGATTGCGTCATTTGTCATATTTGCCACGCTTCGTCGGCAACCGTAGCTTTTTTTACTTTTAGTCATTATGAGGAAGACGATGCCGCTCATTTCCTAATTTGTATGGAGTGTAGAGTAGAAGGAGGACCATCTCCTTATATGAAAAGTGTCCCTAAAAACGCGTCCAGTAAGGGTGGCGCTGCAGTAGCATAGGATAAATTTAAAAAAAGGCGCCAAAACTAATTAGAATAAGATGGAGAAATAAACAAGAACCGACCAATCCGCTTGGTTTCGTACTACGTAAATAGTTGAAGTTTTGTATACTGGCATTTTACTAACTACTCTAGTCATAAAATTTTTCAAATATTTGAATTCAGCTGACTTCACTCCTTCTACAACAGCTATGTTCATATCGTAGTTTTTCAGACGCCAGCGCTGTTGTGGTAGGTTTTGGAACCTCTATTTTCAGTATATAGTGGGACACTTTTTCAACTTTCGCACCTTATAAGATGGTTCTCCTTCCACTCTACACTCCATACTAATTTGTTACCTCCACATTCATATGAAATAAAAAACTCCCAACTACCTCCCAATCACGTAGTATTTAATACATAAACTCTCGACTAACAAAAACAAACTCCAACACAATTTATCTATCACTCATCATATTTTCTACTGTATAGGTTTAAGCAATTTTTTCTCATATACTATTTGTTTCTTAATTTGTAAATTATTCATACTAAAGTTTGCTTGTAACTGTACCAAAGTTCTGGAACCATGTAAGACAAGTTGACGTAGTATTAGAATCAGGAAACTTATTAATAGAGAGTGTTATGTAATATTCTTTATAAATAATTGTCACTTAGTGAAACAAAAGAATGCAATTTTAAGCATTATTTGATTTGACGTTGATATTATGAGCATGTGTTTAGTAAAATTGTTTTATTAATGATATTGCTCCGAATATACCACCAAGCCCGGATGTAACAATTCAGTATAATTCGATGCGGGAACTATCTCTAAATTAAGGATACCTTATCGGAGGGTCTTGGGCACAAGATTTATTATCAAGCCCAGCCGTAAATGCTTTAATATTTATCTAAATGACTAAATATTCATGACTGTTGCAATGGTAACACATAATTGCTTAAATATAAGTCTCGGTCATGTTACATCCACCATCTCTCATATATCTAGGTAATGCCTTAAATTTTCCATTTACACACTTCTTTTTTCTCTATTAAAAATTGTCTTGATTATAAAATGATTTCAGGTCATCGCGTCGCCTTTTTGTCTTTAAAACATAGCTGTTTTATTGCAAAAGTTTATATGGTGACTTGAAGTTATAGAGCGACACAACTCTGATTGTCATTCCCCTATAATAATTATAATAATAATTTATGAGGCGTGTCCGTATAGTTTTCTCATCTGGTTCGGCTGTATAAATATACGTATAATTGTAAAAGAAAATGATAAATAAACATAAATATCAACAAAATAAAATAAATACAAAAAATATATAAATAAATAAATACCCAAACAAATGGAAGTCCACGGCAGGGGAAATCAAATGGCCGAGGGTTAGGGGGATAAGCGCATTGCGAATAAGCCTGATATTGTGCTGATAGACCGAGCACAGTCACGGATATTTTTGGTCGACATTACCATTCCGTATGACGAGAACCTCGTGAAAGCCGAAACAGATAAGCGTACAAAATATCTGGATCTGGCTCACGAAGTGACCGACATGTGGGGCGGACTGTCTGACGAAATTATACCTTTAGTCGTTTCTGCGAACGGGTTAATCCCAGTCCCTCGGGTCATCTGAGGCGACTGGGACTCCGTGACGGGCCGTTCCAAGCTCAAATGCAGGGCGGTGCTCCTCGATACCGCCCGCATCGTCCGCCGGTTTCTTTGGGTTTTTATTTATTTATGTATTTTTTATGTATTTATTTTATTTTGTTGATATTTATGTATGTTTATCATTTTCGTTTACAATTATATATTTATACAGCCCAAACAGATGAGAAAACTATACAGATACCCATAATAATAATTTATTTCAGACTTACAAACGGTCCATAATTATGTTAGTAATTAGCTTAGCCTATGTTAGTCTTAAATTATTACACATACAATGTTTAATTTCAATTATGTTTATTTTGACACCCCATGACACCAGGCACATTCAAGTGCATGCGCATTCAGTGCCCTAGGATGGGACAATCAAATTTATCAGATATTGCCCTCATAATGCTATTGAAGCTCCCACGACTCCTGCGCATGAGGGATGCGATTCTCTTTCGAATTATAAATGAGACCGTGAGTCTCAGCATAGGTATTACAAACATTCAGTAATGTCCTCATTGCGTTAATCGATGGGCTCAGCAATACCATGTCGTCTGCATAGCTTTTACTGTTAACGGAATGCCCATCAATTGAGCAGCCGACACCAGTGTTGCTGAGCTCAACGATCAACTCGTTAATATAAAGGTTAAAAAGCGCGGGTGAAGTCAGGCCACCCTGTCTCACCCCGCACTCCAAACTGTACTTGTCGGAGAGTGCCTCTGTCCTTCTGACGTGATTCAATTGGTGGCCATACCAGTATTTAATATTTTCAATCAACTTGCTTGGTAAGGCCACGTCACGAAAACTTCTTCCACAAAATATCATAATTAAACGAAGTCAAATGCCTTTGACAGATCTAGGAAAGCAGCGTTGATTGGCGTTTTCCTATTGGTATATTACATAACAGTATGATTGAGTGTTAATATTGCACTATCAGTGGAGAGACTCTTTTTTAAAGCCGAACTAAGCATCATGTAATTTTACATAACCACTCAGATACCGTTCAAGTAGACTGGCAAGTATCTTAGCCATAATAGTAGCTAATAAGATGGGCATATAGTTCTCTTTGTCGAAGATATCTCCAGTTTTATTTTTTAATATAGGCACAACTATAGCTTTTGTCAGCTGCTCACGAAGATGGGAATGTCTAATACAAAGGCTGTAGAAAGTAGCTAGAAACCCGGAAAGATGAGGCCCTGCGTGCAGAAGATGTTCAATTCCGGGGTCGTCGTGCCCTGGTAATTTGCCCCTCGTCATGTTTTTAATTACAAAAAAAACATCATTCGGCGCAAAACTAATTGGCACGCCTGTCTGGCAGTCCTCAAAATCTGACACTATCCGCGACAAAATGTTTGGTGATTTTACCCTAAAATGCTCTTTAAATAAATTTGCTATCTCTCCTGGCTCATTTACACCCTCAATACTCACAGGGATGCCCGGCTTACGATTCACCTTTTTTGTTTGTTTCCAAAAAAAGTTAAAGTCTTTGTTTTATGCTTTTCAACTAACATAAAACTACTACTACTTGACTAACAGTCGTTCAGTAGGCTATGGAGAAGGCTATGCTCGAAGTTTCACTGCACAATAGACTTTGTAATAAGGATATCCACAGTAGAAGCAGAAGTCCGATTCCTCTGATTCTACAATAAATAAACTGAGGTGAAACCGATGGGGAAAAAAGAAGACTGCTGAAGTGGTAGTCTAGTACCAGCAAACGAAGTATAGGGCAGTCTCCCACGGTTGTCTTGGCGGTGTCTCTCGACATCGCCAACGCCTTCAACTCCATGCCCTGGAGCTGCATTAGGGAGGCACTCCGGTATCACCGGGTGCCGACCTATCTCCGTCATATAGTCGGGGACTATCTGATGGACAGGGCCGTCATCTACCCCGGTCGCAACGGTGAGTGGATCCGGCGAGAGATGTCGTGCGGTGTCCCACAGGGTTCGGTTCTGGGCCGCCCCTGTGGAACATCGGTTACGACTGGGTGCTGCGCGCCGACCTCCCTACCGGAGTCAGCGTAGTTTGCTACGCTGACGACACGCTGGTACTGGCACAAGGGGGGTCGTACGAGGCGGCGGCGGAAACTATGACACGCGGGGTTGCGATAGTCGTTGAGAGGATCCGGCACCTGGGTCTCGAGGTGGCTCTGCACAAGTCCGAGACCATGCACTTCCATGGTCCTCGGAACAGGCCACCACCGGGATCCTCAGTGATGGTAGGAGGGGTATCCATCGGCGTCGAGTCGACGTTGAAGTACCTAGGACTCGTCCTCGACGGCCGATGGAACTTCGTTTGAGCACTTCCGACGTTTGGCTCTCAAACTAGAACGGACCGGGGCTGCCTTCAGGCGGCTCCTGCCGAACCTGGGGGGGCCAAACGCCTCCTGCCGGAGGCTCTACGCGGGGATCGTGAGGTCCATGGCCCTTTACGGGGCCCCGGTGTGGGCGCGTGGTTTGGCGCGGCTTGCCGTCCACCACCTAAACGCGCCCCAAAGGGTGGTTGCCGTAAAAATGGTTCGCGGCTACCGCACGATCTCCCGCGAGGCGGCGAGCCTCTTTGCCGGATTGCCGCCATGGGATCTGGAGTCGATAGTCCTCGCGCGCCTGCACGAATGGCGCGCGGAGGCACTATGCCGGGGGGAAACCCCGCTGCCGCGGCAAGTTGTCGCGCAGCGGACAGACTTCCGGCGTGATCTCATGGCGACATGGAGAGAGCGACTGTCGCAACCCCGTGCTGGGCACGCCACTATAGCGGCGATAAGATCCTCTTTGAGGAGTGGCTTGAGAGACGCCACGGCGTCCTCACCTTCCGCCTGACGCAGGTCCTCACCGGACAGGGGTGTGTTCGGGAGGTTCCTGCACCGAATTGGGCGGGAGGAAACGCCCGGGGTGCTCCCACTGCGAGGATCGACCGGAGGACACGGTGTAGCACACCGTGTAGGTGTGCCCTGCTTAGGCGGAGCACCGCCATGTCCTCGTAGCGGCGATAGGCGGCGGCGACCTCTCGCGTCC
>JAVANC010000009.1:35690919-35745551 GCA_033319125.1 Parnassius glacialis | reverse complement strand
CTCGCATACTGGGACCAGTGTTTCTGTCACAGCGACTTAAGGGACAGCGATACCTAAACTTTATAAATGAACAGTTGGTTGACATTTAGACCTATAGCTTAAACTATCATTGGCTGATATCGCAGCACTTGGTTCCAGCATGATGGTGCACCATCTGTCATCACTGTCGTGAGGTTTGTCCGTGAGCGCCTTACCAAATTATTTGATGATCGCTGGATTGGCAGACTAGTTCCACACGGCTTGGCAACCTCGCTCTCCAGATCTGACCCCGTTAGACTTCTTTCTGTGGGGGGTATGTGAAAAAAAGCGTTATTAATCGTAAGTGTGATAGTGCTTATGAAATGCGCCAAAGGATCGTGGATGTTTTCGGTAAACTACGTACGGACTGTGTCGAAGACCACACGATGATGCCCCGCCTGCATGAGGAGATGCAACACAGAGCCCAAATCTGCCTCGAAATGAATGGAGCACAATTTGAGCTGTATATCATAAGACCACAGAGAATTAAGAGCGGTAAGCTGTTTCATAACTATTTTTTAAATAACTTAGTACTGAACTGATCTGAATAGGTACATAACTTAATACATCATAATAATAAATATACATACACGGTGAATAAAAAGCATGACTCTTACCTTGTTTACATTTTATTTAAGATTTTTTTTACTAGCGGGGAATTGAACTAGTTATTTGGTTTATTTAACCTGTAAATGCGAATAAAGTGGCCAGGTGCAGACAAGCATAGAGGCAAAGTAGTAGGTTAAGTAGATAAGTTCGGTATTTAGACAAGTGTAGATCATTAGGTATAGTGGTACGGCCCGCTAGCTGCGGTCCGCACGAATTCGGCGTTCACGCGTACATTAACCCCTAGTCAGCTGATTGTAATACAGTAATTCCACTGCTGGTTTTATGTTTAAGTATTTTCATGATTTTTTTATGAAATGATCGTTTCATTTAACTGTACTAACATGATGGAGCATGAATAAAGCTAATAAAACGTTGTGAAAAGATGATTTTATTCAACAGGATCGATTTTATATCTCAACCATCATCAAAGGTATAGTTAGTACTGTCGTCTGTTTTTGGAAGCGGTTTCACAAACATCCGGTATATGCATAGCGTAGAACACAAAAGGTTGTAAATATATAATATGTCCATGCACAGGAATAGGTTCTCTAAACTCACCATACTATACTCAACAGTCTTAAACTGCTATTTTTTGCTGGTTTTCTGTGACGATACCTCACAGAATACCAGCTGTACACTTTCTTTAAAATATAATAAAAACTTAAGGAGAGTACCAGAATTCCGGTCCAAATTGGTAAAAAATGTAGCAGTATAGTTATGTAAGTAAGGCGCTGGGGAATCAGTCGGAAATTTTATTAAAGGAACTGACGAAAATTTGAGATATGAAAGCTAGAATTTTGGTATTTGTATTTAGGAGAGATGGTTGACATGGCAAGAAATATATAAAAAGAGGAATAAAAACAAGACACAGAGTAAATACGGCTCTTCAAGCACCGAACCTCTGGGACGTCTGTAGTCTGTTAACATGTTCAAGATTATCAAGAATGGTCCTCTCTGTGACACTATGGGTGCTGTAAAGCACCGAAACGTCGGAAATCAAAAATAAGTAAAATACATACATACATACAAATTGAACGCGATAAAATCCATAAAATTAGTTTTATTCAATGTCAAGTATTCAAGTGAATATAACAAAAATGTAAGTCAGAACGTGTCAAAATAGGCAGGATATAATGGCTCAGCCACACTATGCTCCACACACTGTTACTTGCTCTGCTCCTCGCTTTGCTCGTCGCTCGCTGCCGCAATGTTGCCCTCTCTGTCCGCACACTGCTCTACTCGCGCAATTAATCGCGACACTCCACACTAGATCGCTCGGGTTTGCTACACAATTGATATTGAAACTACACCGTACACCTTATTTGGTAAGGCTAATTATGTCATTGTCATATAGAGAAATGACATCTATTCATCGCATTAGAACGACGCTTCCGTAAAGAGCGCACGATTCGAACTACGTTCCAGCGTTAGTAACTTGAAACGAGCTGACTATCATAAATTGGACGGTAGAATGATTGTACATGGACCCCAATCAACCGAAAATAATATCTATCATAAATAAATAAATCATATTAAACTTAATACTGGTATGTATGCAAGTACCCTATAGTTTATTTATTTTAAGGGACCGATTTAAATCAACAGAACAATTTTAAACACAAAACCTTAACAGACTCCTTTTCCACTTTAAGTTCAATAAACGCGTCAATTTGGAAATTGGCTCGAACAAAATTTCACTGTTCCCATGAAAGTCTGTACGTAACACGCCAACACTTCGTCTTTATAAAGAAGAAATGAATACGAAACGGTAGTTATAAATAAAACGAAAGAATTTTTATATAATATATTAATATATACTTTATTCATAAAAATAGAAAATTTACTCTGTTATAATTTAATATTTTAAAATATGTTAATGTAATCAATATATTTATGAATAATATTTTGTCACCGCGTGTCACCAGGCAAATCTTGAACCATTCTGGCCACAGAACACAATTACTCTCTACCGAGAGAACACCATCTCCTAACTAAAAAACTGAAACACGCGTCTATACGTTTATACTTCTAGCACCACAGCGGGCACTCATATAAAACTTTTTTCGCGGGAATTTCAAACCTTTGTATTCTGTACCTTATAACTTTTTATTTAAGGCATATTGGAGTAATTTTGGTTCAAGACTCACAACCTAAGGTGTGAACTCCCTGACATTTGAGAGGTTGCACCAAAATTACTTGAATATGCTTTAGATTAGTATGTGGGATAAAATAAAACTATAAATATGTATAGGTTATGTAATTTAATTTTCTGAAAGACAAATTGTTTTATAATTTATACATTATTATTGATATTTTTTATTGCTTTTACACATAATATTTCCACGCTTGTTACTGATATATAACACATGTTATTGTCAGAAGTCATGTTTTTAACAGTGGTAGAGCCACGCGGCAGCTTTTGCTGTCGCACGGATGGGGCCGCTCGAACCGGGGTGGTACCACGACCTCAAAGAATACCAGCGTGAAGTAGAGGTTTACCTCTGCGTTTCGCTTGGTGAGTGCAGGTGGCCGGAGGCCCTTTTTAGTGGAAATGAGGCATTCCATCTAGTCCTCACGGGTGACAACGCATCTGCATTTTTATTCGCAAACGAGGATAGATGTAGATGTCTATGGGCCGCAGCAACCATTTACCATCAGGTGGACTGTGTGCTCGTTTGTCACCATTATCCTATAAAAAAAAAGTTATTGTCACAGCACATTAACATAAATTTAAATCAGCAACATTCTCACGGTGAAAACTTAACTCAGCCCAAATACAAGATCTGAAACAGATACAATTCGAGTCAATATAGTAATAATCCTACAAATAACGGTCAATAAATTCAAAATGTTTATCGTTTAAGACACAAATCCAATACAGTTTAATCGATTGATAGGCATTCATGGGGGTGTATAGGCATTTTAGATAATAATGCAAAGACGGATTATTGCATTGGGTGTTTCTATGATTATTTTATGCTAAAGGTAATCGATATATAATTTTATAAAATAAATAATAACTTTAAGTGAAAAGTCACTAAGAGGTTTCACTACGTGATCCAAGATAATAACTGAATAATATTTAGGCAAAGTTTTCAAGTGCTAATTTTTCTCAAAAAATTAAGCTAAACAAAAATTCAAAAATAAGGTTGACACCTTCGTAGGAGATGTCAATGATCATAATTGCTGTTGCTGGGAAAAACTTTTTGCGAATTTCCTTGTAGTAGTGTTCTTCAATCTTAAAACATAATAAGCAAATAAAAATATATAATGATGAATCAACCCATCAGTTAATATAACGTTATAGAATGCGATAACATATTTCAACATATTATTCTTAGTAACCATTATGTTTTACAATCGATGTTTTCACGTCGTAAGGTTTCTTACTACATGTATATGGACCGCAAAAGATGGTGCTTAGTACGATATGCTTACCGGTGTGTGACAATGATTTTCCCGTCACATTTAGCAGATTTTCATATTGACAATATATTTCTGGGTATAAAGTATAAAAAGCATATATATATATATATATATATATATATATATATATACAAAACTACGGCACAATATATACGTGCCTGGATCCATTGAGAACGTTATCCGGACGGACGAGTCGACATTTACTAGAAAACGCTTGTGGAACTGAAGAAATACACACGTGTATTCAGAGGTTAACCCGCACGCTGTTCGACAAACCGAGGCACCAAACCCGATGGTCGGTTAACGTAATGGGCAGGTTTTATTAAGGATCGCATACTGGGACCAGTGTTTCTGTCACAGCGACTTAAGGGAAAGGCGATACGTACACTTTATAAATGAACAGTTGGTTGACATTTTAGATCTATAGTTTGAACTATCGTTGGCTGAATATCGCAGCACTTGGTTCCAGCATGATAGTGCACCTCCACATGTCGTGAGGTTTGTCTGTGAGCGCCTCACCAAATTATTTGATGATCGCTGGATTGGCAGGACTAGGTCCACACGCTTGGCCACCTCACTCACCAGATCTGACCCCGTTAGACTTCTTTCTGTGGGGGTATGTGAAACAAAGCGTTATTAAGCGTGAGTGTGATAGTGCTTACGAAATGCGCTAAAGGATCGTGGATGTTTTACTAGTTTACTACGTACGGACTGTATCGAAGACCACACGATGATGCCTCGCCTGCATGAGGGGATGCAACACAGAGCCCAAATCTGCCTCGAAATGAATGGAGCACAATTTGAGCCATATCTCATAAGACCACGGAGAATTAAAAGCAGTAAGCGGTTTCATAACTATTTTTTTTAAATAACTTAGTACTGAACTGATCTGAATAGGAACAGAACTGAATACATCAGAATAATAAACATACCTACACGGTGAATAAAAAAGCATGACTCTTGAAACATATTATTTAAGAATTTTTTTTCACTAGCGGGGAATCGACTAGTTATTTGGTTTATTTAACCTGTAAATGCGAATTAAAGTGGCCCAGGTGCAGACAAGCACAGTGGCAAAGTAGTAGGTTAAGTAGATAAGCTAGGTATTTAGACAAATGTAAATTATTAGGTATAGTGGTATGGCCCTTTTTTTTTGCGGATGGAAAATCATCTAATGACGTCTTTCGCTCTGGGTGGAGCGGCGGAGTGGAGTGGTCAGACTTTTACTGACTAAAAACCATCCGTGTTCCTTCAGTGCCCTTACGTTCCGGAGCCGCGGTATCTCTTTCGTACAGCCCGCAGCCCCGGCAGGCGTCGGACCTTGCACTCTGCTGCTTCGCGCTGCTGACAGCTCTTTGAGGCGCGCGTGGAACAAAACGCGCCGTCGACACGGCCTGTCGTCGTTAGACGGACGGACGGCGAGCTACCCATTGCTCGCCGTCCACAGGCCCGCGCCTACGGTGGCCGGGGGCCACGACGTAGCCCCCGACGCCCGGGGGCGTCTCCCGCGGCGGCCGGGAAGGAAAGCTGCTGCTCTCTCCTTCTCCCGCTCCGCCACCTCCTTCGCTAGCATCACTGCTTCGCAGAAGGTGGTGACGGCATCCCATTCCGTCTGCCGTCAGCGTAGCAAACTACGCTGACGCCGGTAGGGAGGTCAGCGCGCAGCACCCAGTCGTAACTGATGTTCCACAGGGGCGGCCCCAGAACCGAACCCTGTGGGACACCGCACGACATCTATCGCCGGTTCGCACTCACCGTTGCGACCGGGGTAGATGACGGCCCTGTCCGTCAGATAGTCCCCGACTATACGACGGAGATAGGTCGGCACCCGGTGATACCGGAGTGCCTCCCTAATGCAGCTCCAAGGCATGGAGTTGAAGGCGTTGGCGATGTCGAGAGACACCGCCAAGACAACCCCCCCCCCCCCCCTGGCCACTGCATCCCCCGTCCGTGAGGGCTCTCACGCGCATGATGGCGTCCACCGTAAAGCGCCTCTTGCGGAAACCAAACTGGTGTTCCGCAAGATCCGGCCCTGTCCCCGCAAGGTGCTCGGCGAGGCGGTTTGCAATTACTCTTTTAAAGAGCTTGCCCACCTCGTCGAGCAGCACCACGGGCTGGTATGCGGACTGAGAGTCCGCAGGGCTCCCAAGCTTCCGAATGAGGACCAACTTCCCGTCTTCCATCGAAGCGGGAATTGGCCTCTCTCCAAGCATGCGCTTAGGAGCCCCTCCAGTCGGGGCCCGAGAGCCTCCGAGGCCAGGACTCAGGCTTTGCCAGGCAAGCCATCGGGTCATGGGGCGGTATTCCTGGCCTTGAGCCTACATACCGCCACTCTCAGGTCTACCCCGGTCCCTTCCGGGATGTCGTCGTCGTCGTCCTGGTGGTCCGCTTCCGGCACCGCAGGTGGCGGAGCCATAGGCGGGGGCGGATGTTCCCCTCGCGCAGGGAACAGAGCGACTCACCACGTTCTCCCGAGCTGAGGCCGGAGACTCTGCGTCAGCGGGGGGCCCCAGGGTGCGGAGTTTATCCCGAACCATCTTGTAAGGGCGCTCCCCCCCACGGATCTCTATCGAGAGTTTTCAGCATCTCCTCAGCCTCCCGGAGGGCGGTCTTCGCCGCTCTGTATCCCTCGTACAGCTCCGCCTCAATGGCTGCCGCATTCGGTGGACGAATGCGGAGCCTGCGATGCCTGGCGTACAGGTGCCGCGCGGGGGACACACGCATCGCGCAGAGACGTCAGCTCACGCGACCACCAATACACCTGACGCCGGGCGCTTCCTGGCCGAACGCGGGGCATTGCCACGTCCCATATCTCGGAAATGGCCTCCTGGAACCACCCTGCCTCATCATTGACGTCGGCAGGCCTGTCCGGTGATGACACCAGGCCTGCACGATCGAGGCTTCCTGGAGGAGCTCCCGGTCCAGCTGCTTCAGCGCCCAACGCGGACCACTCAGGGCCTGTTGGACTGGCGCGCTCGAGGGCTGGGTGGAGACGAACCCGAACCGTGCTGCTACGCACCCCTGACCCATCCTGACACCTTCAAGGGTCGGTGGGTACCGGCGGCGGCCGAAGAAATGATGGCCACTGAGCCGTTAAGGTCCGCCACCCAGTCCTCCCTAGGCCAGACAAAATACGGCTCAGCGACCACAGCGATGTTAATCGACCACTGCGCCATGCTCTGAGCAACAGATCCTGAGCGCAGGCGCAGTGGTTGATATTCGCCTGGAGGAAGCTTAATAGGGCGTTATAGGCATTCCATTTCAGCTTCCTCCACGGGGCGCCCCTCTGCGGGCGTCGATGTCGCGGCAGCGGCGGCGGCGGCAGTGACAGCGGCGGCGGCGGCAGTTGCGGCTGCGGCGGTGGCCACAGAGGCGGTGGCGGCGGAGGGCCCTCCCCTACCCGCGGCCTTGGCCTTGGCGGGTGGCACGCAGGCCTTGCTTCCGGCCCGGTGATCGGCTGGCTTGCCGGTCGCCGCACATGCATCACAGTGCGGCGTGGCGCAGCAGGTCGCCGATATGGTGTCCGGGCTGACAGCAGCGGAGAGCAAAGGCCGCTGCGGGTCAACCTCCGAGGCTCATTTCACTGATACGTGGTGCCCCACGAAACGCGGTAGCACCTCAGAGGTCTGGGCTCCAGCAGCTTAACCTGCGCTGAGACCCAGCCCACCAGAAGCCTTCGGCCCTCCACTATCGTTTTGGCTGCCGTAACAGGGCAGCACACCGTGGCGGCATGCATACCCTGTTAGTCCGGGCGTATGGCGCCTGATCTGACCTGGTCAGTAGTGCACCGGACCTGGCGACGGCGGCCACCAACTCCTCCTTCGATACCGAGTCGTCCAGACCCATGATGCGCAGGTCTGCGCATCTGACGAGCCTATACGCTCGGGCCTCGTCCGCGTCCAGGGACGCTCTGTGCTTCGCAGCCAGAGCGTCCGCGGTCGCGCCACTGGATTCCCCGGGGATCTCCAGCATACGGGCCCCCGTCTGGGTGACTTTGAGCCGGAGGCCCCCGGTGATCCGAGCTCCCTGAGATCCACCGCCTCTTTCGCCTTCGCGAGCAGATCGCGGTAGGTAACGCCCTTCTTTTCCGCGTCCGGCTGTAGGTGTAATCACTACAGCTGCGGTCTTCGGGGCGCGGAGCCTAGCCGCGATCTTGCGCGCCCTGAATTGGCGCTGCCGCTCCTGCTTTTTGGCCTTTTTGGGTGCCTTCTTCCCCTTCTTTTTGTCCCCGACCACCTGCCAACCGGCTTCAGCCGCGGGAGGTGTAGGGAGCTGGGGGGGCGGTGGCGGCGGCGGCAGCTGGCTTGCCGCTAGCGCTGGCACATTCGCCGCAGGCACTGGGGCTGGCGCAGGCCACCACGCTGTGCTGCCGCCTTGCCCTTTTTTCGCCTTCGCCTTGCCTCTCTTTCCCGTCGCGCGCTTAGCCGGAGCCGGTTGAGCCAGTACCAGTTTTGCCGGAGCCGGCTTTTCAGGGCGGGGAGGGGCAACTGCAGCCCCGCCCGAGGGCTGGCTGGACGGCCCGCAGCCGTGGCCGCCCGCGTACGAGACCGTTGCCAGCCTCGCCACGTCTTGTTTGCCCCTATGGGGGGGGGGGGGGGCAGGACGATGCCCTCCAGCACGGAGAACCGGTGCTGGAAGGCAGCTAGCTCCTGCCGGACCAGGTTCAGAACCTGGTTCTCCACCGCACGGGCTGGCTTGGGCGCTGCGTCTGGGGCGCCGCGCGGAGAGGCAGGCTCACGTAGACTGGCCAAGTCTGCGCGGAGCCTCTCGTTCTCCATTCTGTAGAGTCCTCCATGGCGGACGTCAGGCGGGCCACGTCGCCCGCAGCTTCGCTACCTCGTCCGCATTAGGCTCGGCCCCAACAAAGTTGGCCTCCGCAGCCGCCATGATGGAGGCGGACGGCGCGGGAATGGCCTTGAACTTCGAGGAAGGTCTTTGCTTGTAGGCCACGACCTTGATCGCGGCCTCCACCTCCTTACGAATCTGGCCTTACGCTCCACCTCGGACCCCGCCAGTCGCATCCGTCTCTTCGCCTGATACCCGAGCCGTATCGCCCGGGTGGCGCCCCCTCCTTGGCAAGCTTTTCCGCTCGTTCGGCCCTCTGAATCCCCCTCCCCTTGCCTCTCAGCCCGCCCCGCCTGTTGGTGGGGATTTTCGGCGCCGAAACCTCTTCTTCACCGGCTGACGACCCCTGGTCGCCATCCCGCCTGGACCGCTTGCGGAAGAACTTACTGGTCTCCGCGGTCCTAGGCCCCACGCGTCGGGAGCTCTCTGAGCCTCCCACGCTGCTCGATGCGGCGTCGGACTCTGTCCCCGCATCGTTCCTCCTCTCCTCTACGTTGCCGTTGCCGGCGGTTTTGGTTTTTTTGTTTTCTTTTTCCATTTTTGTACCCACGAGTATGAGGGAATTAAAGGTCCACCTTGGCAGAGACCCCTTTACCAAGGTAAGCAGATTTAGAGGATTTATTACCTCTAGCCAGGGGGTCTGCAGGTACCCTGGCGAGGAGCGCACTAGCGACTGATTTGTTCATAGAACCCCGTCAGCCATCCATCCCCTCGCGGTGCGTCGCCGCTTGAGATTCGGGGTAACTTTTTATAGAGGTTTTCTCCCTCGCGGTCCGGGCGGTTAAGCCAAGACCCTCGGTCCCTATTAAAGCCGCGAGACATGATCCACGACACTTCGATACTGGGATTACGAGACCGGCGGGTGACAGCAAAGTATGAATCCTTCACTGTCTGCCCGGAGGCCAGGGTAAGTGCACACCGAGCCCGCCCTCACTCCTCTGCTATGCCCTCTGCTGACCAGAGGGGTCACGCAGAGGAACGCACCGTTGGTCCGGGACGGACCCCACCCATGTCAGAATAATTAGCCGCGGCAGTAACATTCCCCAAGGATAAGAATTTCTTCTCATTTCTCGAGGAAGATTACTGCCGCGCCCAGGGTGCACCGGCCCAGTAGCTGCTCTTCCCTTCAGACGTATCGAGAGGGACCCGCAACTATCAGGCACACGTGGAGGACTTCTGACTTCGCACCCCATAGTGGTATGGCCCGCTAGCTACGGTCCGCGCGAATTCGGCGTTCACGCGTACATTAACCCCTAGTCAGCTGATTGTAATACAGTAATTCCACTGCTGGTTTCATGTTTAAGTATTTTCATGATTTTTTTATGAAATAATCGTTTCATTTAACTGTACTAACATGATGGAGCATGAATAAAGCTGATAAAACGTTGTGAAAAGATGATTTTTTTTTTGCAACAGGATTGATTTTATATCTCACCCATCATCAAAAATATAGTTAGTACTGTCGTCTGTCTGCGTTTTTGGGAGCGTTTCACAAACATCCGGTATATGCATAGCGTAGAACACAAAAGGTTGTAAGTATATAATATGTCCATGCACAGGAATTTGATTTTAAGATTTTTTTATAAGGTTATTTTATAACGATTATGTAATGAATTTAAATAATGTCGGTATTTAATATTATAAATACATTTATTTCTGCAGAGCGCAAGAAGCCGTAACGCGTAATGAATTTAAATAATGTCGGTATTTAGTATTATAAATACATTTATTTCTTCAGAGCGCAAGAAGCCGTAACGCGTTTTTAAGCGTGTAATACGTATTTTTATTTCAAAAGCAGAAATATATTTGAAATATTTTTAAAAGACAATCTTGTAAAGTAAATAAACGGTCTTATAATTACTTAAGGCCATCCCACGTTATAAAGAACGGAGCACTCAACCGTGAAATGTTTCAGTGTCGCCGCACGAAAAACACTTATAGTGTTAAGATTTCTAAAGATAAGGTACAAGTACTTTATCGTTTAAATTTATTGTTATTGTAGACTGAATAAATATTTTCAAGCATGATGAAGATGCCGATAGATAACAAAATATACATGTTATTATGTATGTAGTTCGTATATTTGGTGGTATGAATACGTGGGAAGAATGTATAAATTACGAGTGAAAGAATAATTTTATGCTGCAAGAGTGACATATTGAAGATATGCAAATCTATAAAATTAGGTTTTTACAGAATCTGTTATTTCTTAGTCGTGAGGTTTATTATAAAATCATGTATATACTTAGAACTGTTTTATTTACTTTTTAATAAGATCAGTAGGCTGAATTAAGAGTACCCTAAACTAACAAGCATAATATATGCGTAGATATATGGATGTGAAAGGAGTAAGAGAGGCGTGTCTAGATCATGCCAAATAAAATTCCATAGACTCTGTCTAGCCTACAATGTGACAGGCGTAGGGGGTCTTCATAAGTGTATATTTTTATTTATAGATACGTTTAAGAACCTTTTTATTTTTCTTTTATTAAAACTGATTTCTATATAATAGTAAGTAAAATAATACTTATATTGTTACCTAAGTTTGAAATTTCTTGCGAGCTGGGTGAACATTACTCCGTAGCTATTTCGACATAAATGCAGTGTCGGGTTGCAATTTGCTTGCCTTTGTGTATACCGGAGTCATATTGTAGATTAAAATAGATTTTGCATAAGTAAAAAACTTTACAAATGAATTTTAATATGCAACGAAAGTATACCTCGAACCTCGAAGCATTCAATAGATATGTATGGACAGAGTTAAGTCAGGTGCATCAATACATTTTTGTTTTCAGAATAAGTTTGTTTGTATGTGTATAAGCATTGTTTTCCTTCTGAGATAGTCATTTCTGTAAATTGGCCTATTGCGTTTACGTTTATGGCATTTTACTATATTATTTATTGCGTAAATTTACAGACTAAATACGTCCCATGGTTGGGCATCCTCACATTTGGGAAAGGGTACGATGCAATAAGTCAACTTTTCCGTTCAAGAGCGTTGATGGACTTCACATGTCTTCGAAATATTTTTATTTCTTAGACATGCAGATTTACAATGCTCTTACCCATGCTATAATCCATAACCACAACAGCCTAGAAAAGTCCACTGCTATAGATAGCCCCCCCCCCCCCACCCCCCATCTATAAATTGCCTCATAAGAAGGATTTTACTATGGTTGCCACGCTTTAAAGGCGGGTTGGCAACCGCACTTTTTAATATTTTGAGTTAATATCAGAAACATGCTGCTGTCCATCTTCTGTTATAGTTCCCCTCTGTAGCCTCTTATGTAACCCACAGGACGACACTGCATATTTTTACACCACCAATACACGGTCAGCACATAAATCGTAATTAATAATTTTATTGCTATCTGTGGGGTTCGAACCGGATTTAGCGCAGTGTAATGCTGCATGAACATTTTATGATGAAAGCAAAAGTAATATGTTATACGAAAGCATTTATAGATGTTGTAATAAAATAAATGCTTAAAATTTTAGAAAAAAAATCTTAAGAATCTTGAAAGCAAAACTTCAGTGAAACCAATAAAAAGTTTAGGGAGGAAGAAAAATTTGCGAAAAGCATTCGCCGCGTTATTTATAGCTCCACGTAACGAGTTGCAAGGAGTTGTGGCAGAATCATTAATTAATTCAACAGCTCCATTTGTGTGGAAGTAACAGTTCACTTTCTCAGAATTTTCTATTCGTTTATTTGAAACTTTTAACAATACTATTTTATCGTAATTGATTTCACGTATACTATAGAATGATGTGTATAGGAAAGTGTATACAATGATGTGATTTCTTCATATGGTCCTGGGTTTCGAAGTTTGGGTCGAACCAAAATCAGTTACTGGTAAGTACGGGGTTTTTCCGTTAAGTATTTTTAGTAGTAGTCCGGAGTCATGAGCCGTTGTTCCTGCGTATGATCATTATTCGGTCATACTGGATTCCTGACCAATTGGTCTATGACAGTAAGGAAATAGATAGTGCACGTGTGCTTGCATACAAACTCTTGCACTTTAATCCTATCCTGAGTATATGGAAATTTTCCGTTTGGACTTGCGACCTTGGTCGAAATTCGGTACTGAACGATATTATTCCGATGATGTTTGGGGTAAAGTAAAATATCATTATATAACATGGACACGTAAAACTACTGGGTTTAGATTTTATTTATGAGAGGATTATTGAGCAGTAATTCCGCAGCGTTGCTCTTATATATTTTTCATAATCGTCGAGCATGTGGTAAATCAGCATTTTTTCTTGTTTTCCCAAAATATTATTGCCTCCACAGTAAGATTATTTCCTGTATTCAAGAGGTTATTACATAGAAAGATTGCACAATGTTACACATCCAAACTCTCAACAATTACTTGTAAACCATACGAACAGTAGCTTCGTGCGGGATTTGATCCCGCTGCACTACAGCGCAGCAACCATTGCACTAGAGGTACTCACTTACTAGAGGTGTTAATATTTTTTTTTATTGTTGTTCAATGTTGACGATGAGTACAAACTCTGCGTTTATTCTGAGCTACCATGGCCCCAGTAAGGCAGAAATATAAAACTGCTTTCTTTAAATGCTAGTCACACTAATTAACGAACGAGAATAGTAACTACATTCACGCTCTAAAATAACCAGTTTTAATTCTAGTAACGAGAAGCAGTGTTACTTGCAAAACATATTTTATGTAAAAGAGCCATGCCTCAGCTACGTTATTGTCATAATACGAAAGGGTTTATTCGACCGAGAAAGGACCGCGCTCTAAAAAAATACCAGCGTAAAATAGCAGATTAATGCTGATGTGTATCTTGAGTATAGAGAACCGAAAACCATTTTATTGGAAACGAGGCGTCCTATCTTAGTTCTTAGGTCCTCAGAGACCATGTATCTGCATTTTTTTTTATAAATTGGAAACGGGACCACAGCATTCACGTAGCTTGAAGAGGACTGTGTGCTAGTTAGTTACATTTATTCTATTAACAAACTCGCTATCAAATTAATCTTGTAGCCCTACCATTTCAAAAGAGTCATAATCAAAAGTGGATTTGCAGAGGCTGCTTAAAATGTAGATTATTATTATTTATGATTTTCTTTCCTTTTTACTTAATATACAAACATGTGGTTAACTATGGCAAATTAGGCTTAGCATTAAGAGCTATGGGTACAAATCCCACAAGAAATAAGTATTTTCTATGACTTTTATGTAATTTTTACGGGTCTACCTGTTTGTCTTTGTTCAATTTATGCATGTAATCTGCATACATGAAATCATATTGTGTAAAAAATTGTTAAGGTACTACAACAGTGGTAAATTATTATTATTGTCTCAGATCTGGCAAAAATGCTGTAGAAAATTGCATCAGTGGTGTTATATTACATAATCTGGATACGGGTGGAACGTCTTAAATAATATCTTTCGATATTCTACCCTCACCGCCCGCAGCACTGTCGCTCAAATATCTTCAAACTTGAGGCACGTCGTTCACAGATCCATTATACGTCTTCTGTATCCGTTAACTTTCGAAAATTGCTCGCAGTTATTGCACTGCCAAAACGCAATTGTAATGAGCTTACTCCTTTCTAAAAGGCTGGCAATGCACTTGCAATTTTCCTGGTGTTGCGGTTGTTCATGATCAACGGTAGTCACTTCCCATCAGGTGAGCTGCATGCTCGTTTGCGTTTTTTTGTTTGATTTTAGTAGGGTCAAAATTCAAACGCATTAAAATGCTATTCTTTTTCTTTTTGTAAAAGTTCTTGTTGTATAAAATCTATTACTAATAATAATCTTCAATGCCTAAGCTGGTAAGTATTACTTCCAGGGTGTGGCCGTATTCATCATGCTATTAGTCGATCGTAAGAACCTCGTCCGTCAGTTTAGGCCTTAACAATGGTTGAAATGCCTAAATCGTGGATATTTAAGTAAAAAAAATCTCAATAACTGTTCATTTAATCCACAAAGAAAAAATACAGGGTAACAGAAGAGGATTTGGTAAATGTTTTTAATTGAACAAAATTGTATTTTTGTCAACCCCCAAATTCAAGTTCACTTCACTTCATTCAAATTGAGAGTTTTATTTTTATTCCCCGTTTTATAAGATAATATATCATTTTCCCTGAAATTTAATATATTTACGCGAGCGCGCATGCTCCGTCGCCCTGTCACAGTCCGTTTTCGGACATCGTCGAGGGTGGACCGCGCGTCGGTGTTTGGAGCGACTTCGTTCAAATATATATTAGTTTTTTTTAAGTTTATACACAATTATAAATATTTTTATGACTAGAAATACTTTAATTTAGTTATTATCTGTACACTGGTAACTGTAAATATTATTTTCTAAATAAATTATTTTTTATAGTGCCCAAAGAAGGAGAAATTTTCGCGGCGACGTTGATTGAAAAATGTATTTTTATATAATTTAGATGTAGAACGACGAACATGCTCTCGTGACTTAGATTTTGATAGTTTTTAATACCTAATAATTAAACAATATAATTACATATTATTGTTGCATATTTTTATTAATTAGTTGATACTGAATTTTATAATCTCTCTTACAAAGCAATAAGGACCGTGGCCGAGCTCACTTGACTACTCTAGCGCCATCTATTATCTATCTACGGAAGCGGTTGCGATGTATATCGATATCAAAATTTGACGCGCTAAATACATCGTTCTTTATTTAATACATTTCCATAGATGTCGCTACATGGTACCGCTAAGTAAGATTGACAAAGTCATTGGGCTCTAGTTATGTATTACAATAAAACGCTGTTTTTATGAGTATGACTTTATAAAATATTATTGGGGAGGGAAATATAGATACAGATACTTACATTTAGGTACACTGTTATCAAATGAAATCAAATAATTTAAATAAATAAAAAAATGGCGCTTCCCTTAGTATAAATAACTATTTAAAGACATTCTTGGGTTTATGGTTTTTTAAATGCTAGACAAACTATCATCTAAAAAATGTAAAAATTTTAAATTGGAGAGGGGTTTTCTCTACGTGATAAAGTTAGAAATGAATATATTCGCAGTAGAACCTGAGTAACTGACATAACCCAACGGAATATTTAAAGTGAAATGGCAATGGGCTGGCTATATAACTGGGGAAAACCGATAAAAAAATAGGAAGAAAGGTTTTCGAGTGGCAACCTCGTACAAGTAAGCGAAGTAGTACTCAACCTTTATTCTCTTCACGTATTCTCATAGGATTTTCTTTACACATACACACACACACACACACACACACACACACACACACACACACACACACACACACACACACACACACACAAAACACACACACACAAATAGGTCGCAAATAATACTTACCTAGTACTATTAGGCAAGACTGAATAGGTTCTTGTTAAGTCAGTGCAATTCACCATCAGTTGCTTTACTACTTGTTGGGTAAAAATTGTAAAAAAAATTACTATTTTTACCATAAAAACATGATGAGAATATACATATAGGTATAAAGGTTGCCTCGAACGGGACAGTAATAATATAATATTATATCTTCATAACATGATGAAACAAATGATAAGAGTAGTAAGTATCAGGCTAGTTTCGTAAACCAATTTTTTATTTGCTGTAAAAGAAATCTTACAGAAAAACTATTCAAATCAAACGTGCAAATTTATTTGGAGTCAAAACCTGTAGATTTTGTACTGCATTAGTTTCACTTCCAAGTATTTGTCAAGCATTCACGTATTTGAAAAATGTCTCATGAAAATGCATATTATTTTTTATGCCTTTGTCAAGCATTACGAATATCATCGTATGGTAATGCTGTTAACGTAATGCTTTATAGTACGGTACTGGACCTAGTAAGCTACTGGAGGCAAAAGAAAAAATTATAAGATGAGTGAATATGGGAAACTATTTGGTCCAAAATCGGCAAAACCATGTCATGTCCAATCTCTCTGGGCCGACAGATTTACTGGATATGACGGATAAAACTTTATTTACATCATCATCAGTCACTGGTTCAAAACAGAAAGGAGTCCAACATGGTAAAGGGAAAGAAGTAATATCTTTAATGGTATCGCTTTTGACTGTTGAGTCCAATGAAACTGGCAAAGGGTAAAATTGTTCATTCGACGCTGATAAGTCAAGGGAATGACTAACATTTGCATTTACCAAAGGCCAGGCTGCACAAGAACTTCCATATATTTTGGGGTTGAGCAAGTATCAAAAGTATTGTGAATGTATCGGGCGTTTGGCATTTCGTACTCACCTTGTTGCAGCGATTCCGTGTTTTTTATTTATCTTTCCCATTTTCCATCACTAGGCAAGCGCTTATGTTTTCTTTTTAGGCGGTCTCTACGTGTCATAACAGATCAATATATGGCGTTAACCAAGGTAATGGTGCCCGTTTAACGCTACTTTGTCATAAGATATCATAATAATGTTACTGAATAACTACAGTTTCTTATCAATATTATTAGTGTTATAAAAGTCTGCTCAATTAGCATTGCATATCTCGTAATTTAATTGCTAGCGATTCCTATGGACAGGGTAACGCTGAAACACAATTTTGGGAGTTGACTGAATGGATTTAAGATCATATGATACGCAAATTGTATCATGGTGGGAAAATCATGGAGTCACAAATTGATCATGTAGAGATATACTATCAGGATGGGAAGTAAGAATCATATCCAGTAAAGAGTGGTTATAGGTGGATTCAAGATTAAGAATTTTAATATTGCTGATACGCATATGAGTTCAGGCTTGTTAAATCTAGTATCAATAAGGCAGTTGTTAAAGTCCCCCATGAAAGTGGAATGACATTACAAACTTAAAAATAAACTTTTGAAGTTTAGAAAAAGTTTGAATTCGGTGTTCTATGAGTTCTGTTTCGAGTTAATTTATATGAAATAGGTAGTTTGGGATAATAAGTTTTAAAACTATCATTGATATTATTTATAAGTATTTTAAACTAATGATAGGTAATTTATGACCTACAAACAAAAGTTATAAATGATAATTGAATAAAGTTCTTGACGGTAAGTTAAAATATCATTACGTAAAATATGAAATTTACTACAGTAAAAAGATTCTCAATAATAGAGAAAAGGTAAAATTTAATACATAAAGAGAGTAATTTTACATTTTTTTCCAATTTTAGACCGTTTTTTGTAGGCCACAGTTTTAAATTTCTGAATTACTCACCGCTTAGTCAGCCAGTTGATCTAGAGAAACAAGACGTACCTTGCTGCCATTACAGATCTTTAGATATACGTTACCATCTTGGTGTAAAACCCCTGTGCATACCGTGTAGACTTAGAGATTCATTGAAAACTTCCTCATTAGTAATTTACAAGATTTCATCTTCCAGCCATAGTGCCAGTGTTGAAATATAGTACTGAAGAATAGTATTGGCAGCAGATTGTAGTGTAATTAATACATCTGCTATGGGAGGTTAGCCAAGATTTAAGATGAGTAAATTTTTAATGGATTTTATTAAAAAATATACCTTAATAACCTTCTCTTTTAATTCTATTTTAATTATTAAAACAAGACCCAAAAATAGGTTGTTACTACTTTGTGCACCTACCCGAGAAAAAACAATTTTTTGTGGGGTAGGGGCACAAGAGCCCTGTGCATTTGATTTACGAATAACATTCACTCGGTTATATTGTAAAATTTCAGAAAAGTACACGTTTAAACAATTAGTGTCAATGTTATGTGTTTTGCAAATCAATTATTATGGTTCATATTTTTTAAATTATTTTGTTATTTCGCAATTATTAAATTTCAGAAGATTTACAAGATGTTCAAACAAGTTGAAAAATGCTACAATAGCGCCTTAATGAGTGGTGGCGCAGCAGTTGAACATGTACCGGTGTGGCCTACAACTTTACAAATAATCTTTATGGGTCTGAATGCAATTTCTTCTACGTAAAATGCATCCACGATGAATGAGAAAGGTTAAGTATGTGTATGTGTAACGGTTTTATGTCAAAGTAGTTTTCCGGTCTTTGGACACGTTAACAAACATAGATTCTATCTATGTTAACAAATAACTAATTGATTAATGAAATTTTAATTTTTACGGCAATAAAGAAAAGGTTTCATTTTAATTTTAATTATCGTCAAATTATAATATTAATAGATAAATTAAGGTAGATTTTACCAATTCTCACTAAATTTTGTTTTCAAAAACCAGTTAATAGGAATTACAAATATTTACTTGTTATACTAAAATAATTAGTATGGTTTTGTGTTCATTTAAGCGCCCTTAAAGTAAAAATTTATTAAATCGCCCATTTTCAGTCCCGATAGCGAATCTTAATTGATCCGATTAACATCGGATACTGTCCAAATGCAGAGTTAAACGCGAAATGTGCGGGCTTTCAGCTTATCTGCTTTGTTATAAGGAAAAGCAGCAAATGTAAATTAAAACTAAATTCCTTTAGAACCTAAACATAATTTTGTAGATAGAAAAAAAAACTGATATAATATGGCATATAATTTTATAAACAATAATAATAAATATAATTTCATTTCAGGTAAATATGATCTTTTTAAAAATTATATAATAAAAATAAAGCATTATAAAATGCGTTACTTTATAAACTTTTTTTTAATTCCACAGTATACAAGTCATTTTCGTTTTCATCCATTATAACTCATTATACTTTTCCACGGCTGAACATAGGTCCACATAGGTTACTACTAAGCACGATTCATAGCCACCAACATCGATGAACTTGATCATTCCATCTAGAAAAGCGTCGCTTGCCTTGAGATGACCACTTGACAAACTCTTCCCGTCTTTTTTTACCTTCGGTCGTTACCCACCACTCGAGGAATTTATTCCCGCGCTTTGTTCTTTATTAGTCGTTAAATCGTCGAGATATGTGAACAGTATCGCTTATACCACAGTATACATATCGTACACTGATCAGTACATATAAATCATGAATCTTATTGCCGCCATTTATGTTATACCTTGCTAGGTGGCGGTAGGCTACCTGGGTTGGTGTGGACGGAATGATGATTATGACATTATGACAGATTTCTCAAATATTAATATATACAGCGCATTGACAGTGTGCTGCTTAAAAGAGATGCTATATCACCATTTAACGGCATCCATAAGATATTCTTGGCATTTCTCATAGTCCCTTTTTACGACACCCTCGGGATTAGAGATTATCTTGGTTTTTCGTAGTTAGGTACTAAAGAATTCAAACTCAGCTAGAATTAGTAATTTTATTGGTTGTTAAATAAATATCAGTGCCTAGTGCTCTTATAAGAATGTGAAGAAAAATGTAGTCTATATACAAGATACGTTTGTACGTAACAAATACAAGACCGAAGTAGAATAAGAAGACTAATCATTCTCCATTTTTCGATGTAATATGCGGAACTGCTAATGGCATCAACAGCTGTGCGTTATAATTTCGTTCAGATTCGTGAGACATTATGTATTCTCATCCGATCTCAATAACTACTGAAGTATATTTTATTCTAGACTTTTTATTTAATCAAATGAGCTAAAGGATAGAAATTATATTTTAACGGGGTGTCAAATTATAATAAAATATTAATTATTCATCATTTTAAACTTTTTTCATTTCATAAATATTTTGGTATATTTTTATTATAATTTAATTACTATTCACATAATAGACATATTAAATTTTAATTTTTACTTTTATACTTCAAGTTTGATGTTCTGTCTGTTATTTAAACAATGATCAATTCCATTATCTAATGCGAATAAATTTAAAATGCTGTTAAATTAAATCGTTTGAATTTGGTTGCAGGAATACATGGTCTATCAGACATAACAGCTTCAAGATGCAATGTGTGATGATAGTTTTAAATATTTGGTGCTAATAACATAAGTTATTATTAGTGTCCTAATAACAGACATTATTATTATGCCGCTTTAGTTCTGCATTCAGCTGACATATGCCTAAAAAACAAAATTGCCGCCCTTTGCCTGTCGATATTACATGAATTGGTAAGAAGTCGTTGTTGTGAAAATTGGTCAAGGGTGCATTATTATTAGTTTAATGATTTCAAGTTTGAAGGTTCATAAACAAGATAATTAATTACGATAAATTACTTGGGGTATAAATGTTTTTTTTTTCTTAATATTTATATAGTTTCTCACTAAGAACTGACAATAAACAAGAGAAATATACAAAGAAAAAATAGCAAAATAAAATGATTAACTTTTTTCCTATTATTAATATTCAGTTATTTTACTCATAATAACACAAACTGCTGGACCAATTTTAACGAGATATTAATCAGGATCTAATTTGATAATTGAGCATTGAAGTCTAATCACAGTCTGAAGTACTGGCACAACTTCTTTGTGGAATCGGCTACCACCAGTGAATTTTCGGACCGATATGACTTAGGAACCTTCAAGAAATAAGCCTACTCTTTTTAAAAAGGCCGGCAACGCATCTGCCATTTCTTTGATGTTGCTGTTGCTTAGGGGTCACTTTTCATCAGGTGAGCCGCATGTTCTTTTGCCTCTTATATAATATTAAAAAAAACAAATTTTTTCATATAAGAATGCGTGCTGCCGGCCTTCTAAAAAGAGTAGTAGGCTCTTCTCTCGAAGGTTGGTCTTAAGTAGGATCTAAGTACTATCGGTTCCGAAAATTTAATTAATACGTAATTAATTAATAATAAAACATACGTAAATAATAATTCAATACATTTATCACACACATATACTTCCTACACTACAACCTTCAAAAATGTATATATGTCAAAGTTTGGAATTTGTAAAATCGACCACATTACATAACCTTCTATATTATAACCATAACCGTAACCGTTATAGCCTATAAAAGTCCACTGCTGTACCATAAGCTTTCGTCGTAAAATGCTTCATAGGTATTATATTTGCATTATATATATATACGAGAATGAATAAAACTATGAAATTTTAATAATGAATTTAATAGTTTAGATCTATCATGATTCATGACTACTCTCTACAACCGTTATCATATTTTTCAATGAAATTCAAATGTAATGGCTTCTAATGCACTCGTGGCGTTTATTGGCAACGAGTGACGTAGCAACACATATTTAGTAAACGCGTCAAAGAGTACAAATACGCACTCGTTTGAGTCGCTTTTGCCATTAAATTTGCCAGCCAGTAGCGTCTATATGAATTGTATCTCACGGTATATTAACTTTTAGGATTTGATGGAATTCAAGTAGCTTTTTACATTGAGATATAATGTACTACGTACTAGAGAAGCTATTTCACGCAAAAAATGTGCGCTACTCTATGTCTTTGCGCATGCGCGGTAAATAGTAGAGTCGCGCATGCGCGGTTGTTGTCGTCAAAGATTATACGTAGATAGAATGTTCAGTATGTAATAAGTAATTGTTTATTTAAATTGTATTGTTAATTATATCGAGTACATTTTTTTAGTGGTTATTTATTTTGCATGTGTAAATTTAATATAATATAACATAATATGATATCAGAATTACATTTAAATGATATTTTATTTAATATTTTAAAAGGTAAATATGTAAATATAAAAATATGCATTTATTTTCAAAGTTCATTAATATTACTTTTCTTGCATTCTCTAACGTATTTATACGCAGCTGATGAATAATTGTAAAATCAATGCGAATTTACGCAAAGGTGCATAGAGTATTTAATAAATAATGCGTGCTCTGTTTATTATTTTTCATTAAAGATTTATGTACTACTTCACAACTTCTGCTTTAGCCATTAAATCAATCTCAGCATTTAAGTTGAGACCGAATTTATGTTTCAAATTTTGCTTTTTTTATTTTTTATAGGATGAGGGTGACAAACGAGCACACAGTCCACCTGATGGTAAGTGGTTGCTGCGGCCCATTACTCTATTACAAATCGAAATGCAGATGCGTTGTCACCCGTAAGGACTAAGATGGAATGCCTCATTTCCAGTGAAAAGCGCCTCCGGCCACCTGCGCTCACCAAGCGAAAAGCAGAGGTAAACCTCTACTTCAGGCTGGTATTCTGTGAGGTCGTCGTACTACCCCGGTTCGAGCCAGCCCATCCGTGCGACAGCAAAAGCTGCCGCGTGGCTCTACCACTGTTATAATGTACAATTGATTTGAAAGAAACACATTTTTTCTTTACATAAATATTTTGTCTTTGTATTTTCTTAAATTTCTTAGTACGTCTCTTCCTAGCTGCAGATTCCTTTCGTATTAAATATTAACTGCTTGCTTATTAAATACAAACACAATAATACAACTTGCTCATATTTTATTATTTTTATAATGACTTAAAATTGAGGACCTTGCAGCTAAAGGGAGGCAAGTCCAAATTTCAAAACTGTTGGGTATTTAAAAAAAGGTTTTTAAAAATGTACTTATGTCTTATCGTTATATGGTATTATATAATATGAACATATATACACATTTTATTCAAGATTTAAGGCAATTGAAGAAATAATAGAATTACTACAATTTTTTAAAGTTTGGATCTGCCTCCGTTTTGCACGAAGATTGAAGAAAAATACTACCCTATTTTGTATTTAGGATAATAAAACAGGTAAACACGGTTATTTTTTTATTTCAAGAATTAGTAATCAGTCCACAAAAATTAAACAATCAAAAGATATACAAAAACGAATGAGTGCTGAACAAAAAAAAAGTTAAAGGTTAACTTCAGCTTGATCATCGTCGTCTTCACTAGAAATATCATCTGTTCGTCCTGTCTGTGGTCCGACAGCTTCACTTTTAAGGGCCCTGTAGAAATATAGTTTATTTGGTGGAACATAGTTCTTTACCAACTGCATAACATCGTTGTATTTAGCCTTTCTCAACGGCAATGCATGATCACACAGCGGTTTCTGAGGCAGAACTGATAGTTGGGCTTGAGCATTTCTCATTATAGAAAAATAATCAAATACTGGCGTTCCCGTTGTAACACTGACTGCAATAGTTTCAATGTGGTCTTTACTATATTCAAAAATACGATATTGAGATATTTTGAATCGAATCTTCTCTGTATTTGTTATTACTTTTTTGAAATGACTCTCATAATGTTGGCTGAAGTTAAGTATCATATTTTGACTTGCATTTACAACTTTAAAATTTTTAGATGCTTTGGTAATACAATCGGCATATTCAGAAGTCGTAAATATGTAATCTTTCCTTC
This sequence comes from Parnassius glacialis, assembly GCA_033319125.1. NCBI lineage: Eukaryota > Metazoa > Arthropoda > Insecta > Lepidoptera > Papilionidae > Parnassius > Parnassius glacialis. Next base: position 35,721,485 of record JAVANC010000009.1, on the reverse strand, counting down.
TATTAAACTTTTCTATTACGCCGAAACACCGATCACACGGTAAGAAGCTGTGTCCTGGTTCTGGAAATCGATGAACAATCTTCTCAAAAGATGAACACCGCATAAGCGTATATAGATACTGAACTAAAGTCGAGTTCTTATTTTGTAATGCTGCGTTATCAGAAAATAAATACAGTACTTTAACTTTGCTTGGTAAAATTTCATTTATGTAGTGATTTATAAAACATATGATATTTTTTTTTTTAGAAGAGGGGGCAAACGAGCATGCGGCTCGCCTGATGGTAAGTGACTACCGCCGCCCATGAACAAGTGCAACACCAGGGAGGGAATTGCAGATGCGTTGCCGGCCTTTTAAAAAGGAGTACGCTCTTTTCTTGAAGGTCCCTAAGTCGTATCGGTCCGGAAAAATCGCTGATGGTAATCGATTCCACAAGGAAGTCGTGCAAGGAAGAAAACATCTTCTAAATCGCACAGTGGTGGACCGCCAATCATCCAGATGGTGTGGATGGTATCGGGAGTTCTGCCGCGATGTGCGTTCGTGAAATTTGGCGGCTGGGATTAATCCGAACAATTCCTGTGATGCGAAAGAAAATGCAAAGAGATGCAACATCTCTTCGCAGTGCCAATGAGTCGAGCCGATCGGAAAGGACTCGGTCGTTGACGATTCGAGCCGCTCTACGCTGGATGCGGTCAAGTGGAAGGAGCTGGCACTGGGGAGCCCCTGCCCAGAGATGGGAACAGTATTCCATGTGAGGCCGAACCTGCGCCTTGTAAAGTTGCAGGCGATTTTCGGCCTATGGTTTCGTCATTTAAATAAAAGTGAGCAATCCCTGTTTTTGCTGAATGAATACAAAAATTATATGCCCAAAGGTTGACGTTTATAAAATGCTTCACTTGCTGGAATTTTAGGTAATGGCATATTCTGCTGATAATCAAATGTTAATACTTCGCATTCTTCATTATTAAGAGCAAGTTGACTCTTATCTTTTAAATCAACAAAAAAAGTTTCGGCCTTGGCTTGATGAAGACTCTTCTCTATCTGTATTTGTTGGGTTTCATCGCTATCCAATGTCTTATCTTTTAGTTTGTTACTCAGCATGTCGCACTTCTTGCAAGTATCTGAACGAGGTGACCCAAAACTGTATTTAAAATTTTGTTTAAAGTATCTGTAGGAAAAATTCAAATGATACTATAGGCTTAGCAGATGCTTCAAGACCAAGCTCATGCTTTTTCAAATATAACTCATACATCCTTTTAATGTTCAACTCTGGAGACAGATAATAACGTGAGCTTTTATTTCTACTGTAGTGTGACTCGCGACGTGGGAAACTTCTAACATGAGAGTCAACTTTAGAAACCCTATTACCTATATATATATACCTATTTTGATGTTTTCCACGATTAGACTGAGCTGGTGTAATGATTTCTTATATTTACGCGAACACTACACATTTAAATAAAACTAATTTTACGGATTTTATCGCGTATATTAACTTTTTTACATTCCCGACGTTTCGAGCACTTTACAGCACCCATGGTCACGGGGGGGACTGAGGTGTATGACGTCCCAATGTCATAGTTAACCACGGCTACCTCCAGATTAAAAATTATTAATTTTTTTTTAATTTTTTTTTAATTTTTGTTCCGATCCACGCAGTATGAACTTCTTGATGATACTGTAACTTAACTGTAAACTTCATGATACTGTAAGTTCATACTGCGTGGATCGGAACAAAAATTAATAATTTTTAATCTGGAGGTAGCCGTGGTTAACTATGACATTGGGACGTCATACACCTCAGTCCCCCCCCCGTGACCATGGGTGCTGTAAAGTGCTCGAAACGTCGGGAATGTAAAAAAGTTAATATACGCGATAAAATCCGTAAAATTAGTTTTATTTAAATGAGCTGGTGTAGTTACAGTAGGATCCCGATACTCTTTAGCAACATTGTCTACACGCTTTTTGGATATTCCATGGATAGATGCAAAGCCATTTCTGCAAATTTGTGTATTTCTATTTCCTAATTTAATATAATATTTGTGTGAACAACTCCGTTACTTCCCCGTACCATTTTTAGATTTTTTCCCTTTCAATATTCTCAGTTTTAATTAAACCGCCTAAGTATACGTTTTGCACATAGGTTTCTTCCAATTTATTAAAATTTTCCAATATTAGTTTCCTATCTTCTTCATTAATTTGAACAAAACACTTATACTTCTTACAACAACAATCCAGTCCAGTTTTTCTTTCGCCTATTTCACGGCCTTTATAGTTTAAATAGCCGTTTCCAGTAGCAATAGACTTCTTTATTACATTCCGTTTCCATTGTGATGGATTCGTGGATTTTCTTTTTTTCGGCCCTATGCCACTCGTCGATGGGCATGGATTATCTGTATTAAATTCATCCAAAATATTCATACCTTTATCGTTCGCTTCATTAGTTTGGTTTTGAAATGTCAACAAACCAACATCACTTCATCTGAACTGGTTGAACATGACTCGTAGACAGGCGGCTGGTAAATATCTGACGAGCCGCTACTAAACGGTTCAGTGTCACTCTATTTTATTAAATTCTCTTAAAATTCTATTCTATTAAAATGTAATACACACTTAACGTATCAAACTTAAAACAATTATTTAAAAGAATAATACGCATGTCCTTTCGGGCCGAGCACAAAACGTGCACTAACTTGTTTACAAATGATGTAATAATTTCATTTGTTGCAAGAAGGAGGCAGGTCCGGAGCTGCTCCCTTCTTGCACCAAACAGAATAAGGTAGCAGATCCAAATTTTGTTACAGCGCGCTTGCTTGTCGTCGGATTTGCCTCCTAAATGCACCAAACCATAGCTAATTTTTTTGTTTAAAATGTAGGTGAAAAAAAAGGTTACGGTTAAAATTTGGATCTGCCCCTCTTTTGCTGCAAGGTCCTCAATTATTGATTCTGTCACTAAGGTAAAACTATATTTAAAATCTTGGGCTTCGTATACGTCACTCAAATTAGACTTAGGAGACCTCACTTGCGTATTTTATTTTAAAGTACAATTTTGCTCGGATTATCAAAAATTGGACGTCAACAAGTCGAGTGGGCCCGATGGAGTCCCTCCCATTGTGCTGAAGACGTGTGCTCCGGAGTTGGCACCGGTTTTAACGCGTCTTTTCCGGTACTCCTACTCCCAAGGCGTAGTCCCCAACTCATGGAAGACAGCTTTGGTGCACCCGATCCCTAAAAAAGGCGACCGCTCAGACCCGTCCAACTACAGGCCTATCGCCATCACCTCCTTGTTCTCCAAAATAATGGAAGCCATTATAAACTGCCAGCTCATGAGGTACCTTGAGGATCACCAGCTGATTAGTGACCGCCAGTACGGTTTTCGTCGGGGTCGATCAGCTGGTGATCTTCTAGTCTACTTAACTCATAGATGGGCGGAGGCAGTAGAGTCCAAGGGCGAGGCATTAGCCGTTAGTTTGGAAGTAGCGAAGGCCTTTGATCGGGTCTGGCACAAAGCGCTTCTTTCGAAGATTCCTTCCTATGGGCTTCCCGAGAAATTGTGCAAATGGATCACCAGTTTCCTTGCTGATCGGAGCATCAAGGTCGTAGTAGACGGTGAATGCTCTGATTTCAAGCCTCTCAACGCTGGTGTTCCACAAGGCTGCGTGCTATCACCAACGCTGTTTCTCCTGCATATCAATGATATGTTGCTAACTGGCAGCATTCATTGCTATGCGGATGACAGCACTGGTGATGCCTTATATACCGGCCGTGCCAATATTTCTCGGGGAAAACGTCGCCGAGTACCGGGACAAACTTGTGTCTGAAGTCGAGTCTTTGCGTAACAAAGTCTCGGATTGGGGGCGACTAAATCTAGTCCAGTTCAATCCTCAGAAGACACAAGTTTGCGCGTTTACCGCTTAAAAGAACCCCTTTGTCGTATCTCCTCAGTTTCAAGGCACTCCCCTTACTGCCTCAGCCAGTATCGGAATCCTTGGCGTCGACATATCGAATAGTGTGCAATTTCGTGGTCACTTGGAAGGGAAGGCCAAATTGGCCTCTAAAAAGCTTGGCGTGCTCAGCAGAGCGAGACAGTGTTTCATGCCGGCACATCGCTTGCAACTTTACAAAGCGCAAGTTCGGCCCCACATGGAATACTGTTCTCATCTCTGGGCCGGGGCACCCCAGTGCCAGCTCCTTCCACTTGACCGCATCCAGCGCAGAGAGGTTCGAATCGTCGACGACCGAGTTCTTTCTGATCGGCTCGATACACTGGCACTGCGTAGAGATGTTGCATCTCTTTGCGTATTTTATCGCATTTATTACGGGGAGTGCTCTGAGGAATTGTTCGGACTAATTCCAGCCGCTCAATTTCACCATCGCACATCGCGACAAAACTCGCGTTACCATCCATACCATCTGGATGATTGGCGGTCCACGACTGTGCGATTTAGAAGAAGTTTTCTCCCTCGCACGACTTCCTTGTGGAATCAATTACCACCAGCGAATTTTCCGGACCGATACGACTTAGGAACCTTCAAGAAAAGAGCTTACACCTTTCTAAAAGGTCGGCAACGCATCTGCAATTCCCCTGGTGTTGCGGTTGTTCATGGGCGGCGGTAGTCACTTACCATCAGGTGAGCCGCATGCTCGTTTGCCCCCTATTCTATATAAAAAAAAATTGAATTTGAAATGCTTATTGATTCAGACAACGGTTCTGATACTTCCTGCTCACCATATTTTGTTGGCTGAAAACAAAAGATATTAGTTATTTGGGAAGCCTGTAAAAATTCTAGCGTTACAGTATTAAAAACTGCCATACTAATATTAGTATGACTCGCGCACCGTGAGGTCCGCCTCTCTTAAGTCACGCAAATAATATACTGAAGTTTACAAAAAATTCGTTCGTCGTCTAATCACAAGATAAAACAAAAATCCCAGCAATGTTGTATAATAATATAATTACGTTATCGCATATTGTATGTAAGGATCGTGACACTTGGCGATCTGTTCTCTCTGGCTACCCCGTCAGGGATTGTGCGTGAAGATAAGTTAAGTTAAGTACGTTATCGCATGGTACTGCTGATTTCTTTAAGTACACTCTTCCTGTTCTTGTGATGTATTTGTCGTTTTCTTTGAAATGCACGGAAAATACGCGTAAATAATCTGACGTTTCTTCGTTGCAATTCTTCTAAACAAATTTGATCCATGATTCTTTTTTTCATGACAGCGCTGAGGAAACCTTTAAATAAAAACATAATAATAAATATTAATTTTAATTCATTAACTTAACATTATATGTCGATAGTGTCAAGTCTGCGCATAAAAATCTTTTACTGTTTGACATTCACCTATACGTTGCAGTTGATAAAATATAATTAAATTAAGCGTGTTTTAAAGTTAATAATATGTTGAACTTACTAGTGAAAAGTCACTCTCAGTCAGTCTCCTAAATCTATATCATCGTTTTAAATTTTATAAATAATGTTGCGCGCCACTATAAATGTCTTGTACATGGCAACACTAGTTACACTAGCGCCCTCTAGTGTCGAGTAACAGAACTAGGAGAGTCGAGATCCTTCCAGAAATGTCGGGGACCGATATGTACTCGAACATTCTAGATGTCGCTACAGTAGAAGGTTCTGGAAACTAGCTGAGGCCCTATATAAGGCCGGTATAGACCACGACCGAGGCAGTATTGAATTGGCGATACAAGAGAATACTTCGAAGCGAAATATCGGCGAATTGTGTTTTATTTTAGTGTGGGTTTAGATTGTAATAGTGTTGTGTGATTAAAGTGTCAATTTTGGTAATTTAATCGGCAGTTTTTAATTGTCTCGAACCCCAAGCTCGTAACAATAATATCTTCACGTTCAGGATCTAGCCTTTGCTCTGTTTGCAACCAATTTATTAACGACTCAGTAATATTAATATAATTTTGCTCTACATCTTTTTTTATAACTTTATTATTTACAATTAATTTGTTCTGCATTAGAAGATGGTTTCTATAAAGAAAATCGACATGGGCCATTTTTTCCTTCTCTATATTTTACCTCAAAATCAAAGGCTTGCAAAAACACCTCGAGCAGATTCGTGGTGCGACTGGATGAAAAAAAAACACAAAAGAGGAGCGGATAGATTCGGCATGGGGTACAGTTTTGTTTTCTTGTCTGGTGTGTGATGGTGTATATCTGTGTCGCATTACGAACTCGCTGCTCTTTAATTAATTTTAATATACTTTAATAAAATTTAGTTAGTGTTATTTTCTGTAAAGTCCAAATTAAACTTAAATTAGTAAAAGTATAAACAAGTTTATTATTTGTGTTGTGTTTTGTGCTTGTACTATATATATAATCTTTATGTATAAAAAATTACGTGTCACATTGTTTGTCCGCGATGAACTCCTAAACTACAGAACTGATTTCAATGAAATTGCGCACACTGTGTGCAGTTTGGTCCAACTTGTCGTGTCTCGAGACACTCAGCGTCTCGTCGGAAAGGACAGAACTACGTCTGTCTGGTCAGCTAGTGTATATATATACGATATATTATACCTAGCTAATAAATACTTTTTTTCATATACCTAAATATAGATAAATATTTTCATATGTTAATTTAATATGCATTTCTTCCAATCTTAGTTAGGTAATAATAAGACATATTCACAAATACTTTTTACATATAAAACAGGTTACTTTTGTACAGAACCTTTTTATATGCGAGCAAATCTTTAGATCTCACTAGACTTTTATCACCACTGTGATCAATCTAATTCACTTACAATACATTGCAGCACTTCCTGCAGCTTGCAGGTGTTCTTATTTATCTTGATTTAAGATGTAACGCTGTGTTTATAAGAAAGGTGCATAAAGTAATATTCAGAAAAAGTTATGTGTCTCTTATCTATGACCGTTTATCTTATATAATATCTTTTCTCATTTCCAGTATTATTTATTCTCATCTCATGACAGTATAATAAGTATAATGTTTCCAACATACTGATGCCTTTTTTAAATTATTTACTGTTTAGGTTTCACTACTCTCAAACTCCTTGCTTATATGTATATCCTTAAATGTACGTAGTATAGGTTTATTTTTAAAAAAAATAATTAAAAAAATGGGTATTTCCTTAGAAAGATCATACATTACATAGGTATGAGAATTGGTCATGTTCTTAGGTGAATATTTATTTGTGCGTGCAGTGAGCACAAAGTATTAAACAAAATATGTATAAAAAGTAATTCAATTACTTCTAATAATGCAACAATCTATGGGGAGGTTATACTCGGCAGAAAGCTTTTAAAGGCTATAATACATTATGGTATTGACCTTGTTATACTTAAGTTTGAAGTGCCATTCTGTGACTGTGTTTTTTTTTGAGCTCATAAAAGCTTAATGAAAAAATGTTTACTACTTTGTTGAGTCTATTGTATAAATAACCAGCAGGTATTTTAAATCGTCACTTGATTAAAGTTAATTCAAAGTTTTTCTTTGTCTATTATTACTTTTACAGTCATAGAAAATACTTTCTAACATTAACAAACTACTGAGTACAGTTCTGTTGTAAAAAATCTATATGATTTCTTGAACATAACCTTAATCAATGATCATTCACCACGTTCCAGTTTTAATTATGAATATAATTTTCCTTTCATATAGAAATAAGGTCAAAAGAAGAGTAACAGACTTTACGGTCCATAACTGGAAACAGGCCTTTTTTATTTCTGAAAGTATAATGGATTGTCTCCCACGCTATTTTAGTGTTCATTTGCGGACTTTTCTTGTCCTTGGGATATTGTACTCGTATTTTCCTTCACTGTCACACACTATAAACCAAAATTTAAAATTACAATTTACAATTTCATTAGTGCCGATGGAGGTCGCACCCAGGATGCGCGCTAAAAATTGCGCTTAGTCCTTGTCTCTCTTACATACGACGAGTAAGTGACCTGAAAACTAGTAGGGCTTTGCGTGAACCGTCTTAAAGCTCCTCGACATAACAACAATGTTGTATTGAAATTGTTAGAATAGAATTGTAGACAATGGACAGACTGAACAGATTCGTATGGATATCATAAATAACATTATTATTAACAGCATTAGTATTTTTATTCGGAATAGTGTCTTATCCGACTCTATTCCGAAGATATCCCGGACGTCAGTCTGAGCGAGATTAGAATGGCTCTCCAGCACCATAAAAACGGCAAGGCCCCAGGCGAGGATGAAATTACAGCGGGGCTTCTGAAAGCCGGTGGAAGACCGGTACTTGAAGTCCTTCAGAAGCTCTTTAATTCCGTCCTGCATGGCGGCATTACACCGGAGGCGTGGAGTAGAAGTGCGGTTGTCTTGTTCTTCAAGAAAGGTGACAACGCTCTCTTGAAGAACTACAGACCAATTTCCCTTCTGAGCGGCGTCTACGTGCTGGTTTCGAGAGTCATAACGAATCGTCTCGCGCGCAGACTTGACGACTTCCAGCCTCCCGAACAAGCCGGTTTCCGAAAGGGCTTTAGCACCATAGACCACATACATACCCTACGGCGAATTGTACAGAAGTCCGAAGAGTACAATTTGCCACTATGTCTGGCGTATGTAGACTATGATAAAGCCTTTGATTTCGTCGAAATTTGGGCGGTGCTGCAGTCCCTTCAGCGGTGCCAAGTTGACTGTCGGTATATCGATGTGCTGAAGTGTTTGTACAGTAGAGCTACGGTGGCTATCCGAGTACAGAACCAGAGTACAAAACCTATCCAATTGCAGAGAGGTGTAAGACAGGGTGATGTTATATCCTCGATACTCTTCACCGCTGCATTGGAAGACGTTTTCAAGCTTCTGGACTGGAAAGGATACGGTATTAACATCAATGGCGAGTACATCACTCACCTTCGATTTGCCGACAATATAGTCCTTATTGCAGAATCGCTGGAGAACCTAAGCACTATGCTCAATGACCTAAATAGTGTCTCCCAACGGATAGGTCTTAAGATGAACATGGACAAAACAAAGATTATGTTTAGTTTCTATGTCACACCTATGCCGGTAGTTGTTGGGAACACTAAGCTCGAAGTTGTTGATGAGTATGTTTACCTGGGACAAATAGTCCGACTAGGTAAGTCCAACTTCGACCGAGAGATCAATCGACGGATTCAACTTGGCTGGGCAGCGTTCGGGAAGCTACGACACATTTTCTCGTCAGACATACCTCAAAACCTTAAAACGAAATTGTACAACCAGTGCGTGTTGCCAGTGATGACTTACGGAACTGAGACGTGGTCCTTCACTGCTGGCCGTATGAGGAAGCTCAAGGTCGCTCAGCGAGCTATGGAGAGGGCTATGCTCGGAGTTTCTCTGCGTGATAAACTTAGGAATGAGGTTATCCGCAGCAGAACCAGAGTAACCGACATAGCCCAATGGATTAGTAAGCTGAAGTGGCAGTGGGCCGGCCATATAGCTCGAAGAACCGACAACCGATGGGGAAGAAAGGTTCTCGAGTGGCAGCCTCGTACCGGTAGGCGAAGTGTAGGGCGTCCCCCCACGAGATGGAGTGACGACCTGGTAAGACATTTAGGAAGTCGATGGATGCAGGTGGCTCAGGACCGTGCTTTGTGGCATTTTTTGGGGGAGGCCTTTGTTCAGCAGTGGACTTGTGAAGGGCTGTAATGATGATGAAACAGCATTAGCGCAATTTTCTATTAAAATTTCCCTATAGTGGTGGCCTAAGTAATATTATGCCGAGGGTGTCGTAAGAGGTGACAAAGGAAAATTAAACAGGAGAGAGGAAACAGCATCTTCCTGGTAACAAGTGAAAATAACATAACGCTGTATATATTTTGATAGTATTAAATCGACTGCTACTAAAGTACAAAATTACAAGAACCATGAACATATTTCATAATACATCCTAATTTTACCAAATTAAATACTATGCTGAGACCGCATCTGCCAGTGGTCAGATATTATCTCTAGTGAGAGATACCAAATGGAATAGGTAAAGCCAATGATGATGGCGATGAGGATGATGATTGGTTATGATTTGGTATTGTTACCAATCATCACATCCGCTCTCTGGAGGTTATTTGAGCTATCCAACCACTCTCCGAGTGGGGTTGTCGCCTCTGACTGATTAGCTGGTGCACGTCGATGTTCTGAGCGGTGAGAACCGCTCAGTTACGCGGTGTGTGTTGTAAAGTATCGTGCCCCTCGTTATTCTATTTGTGCTTGTTCCATTTGGTGTGGGTTGTAGTGTTATTTTTGATGTGCCTGCGATGTTTAGGTCGACGGAATCGAGCGAGCGTGGTTGTTCTATAAGTACCTTACACAGTCTACGGAGAGTCCGCGCGACGTTTGGTATCGGGACGTAGTTAGTCGGGTGCGTTTGACACTAGCGAGTTTGAATGGGTTACAGTGATATCAAACTGGTGCTGTAACATCTCCTTGAAGTGGAAAAAGTGGAAAATTGGCAATTATGTATTATAATACCATTCTCCGGTGGCTTTCCGGATGAATGTAGTTCATATAGATGGGTCCTTCAACAGAAACACAACATGGACAACTTGTTATTCCTGTTAACAAGAGAACGGAGATGGCAAAGGACTGTCTTGGCCACATTGCGAACATGTGATGAATATTTGTTTCGCGAAACTCATGCGAGCTTTAAACGTGACTCTCAGATATTTGGCTGAATCTTCCCAAGTGATGGGTCGGCCGTATAAGTATGTAATATCTAGTTTTGCTTTTAGTTCTCGAATCTTTTTTGGAGTTGAACTCCGTTGAAAGTACTGTTGAGTATACCTACACTTTTTTTTGGGATTCACTTCGATTCTCCATAGGCGGAACCATTCGCCTAAAGTATTGGTAGCTTTTAGGAGTTTCAAAATAAGACTGTAATTTGAAGTTAAATCTCTCCGTGAGGATGCATAAAACGTTTCTATTTCGATTATTAACGTTAGAAACAGTTAAACAGTGGTAGAGCCACGCGGCAGCTTTTGCTGTCGCACGGATGGGCCGGCTCGAACCGGGGTGGTACCACGACCTCACAGAAAACCAGCGTAAAGTAGAGGTTTACCTCTGCGTTTTGCTTGGTGAGTGCAGGTGGCCGTAGGCATTTTGACTGGAAATGAGGCAATCCATCTTAGTCCTCACGGGTGACAACGCATCTACATTTTGAATTGTAATAGAGGATAGATGTAGATGTCTATGGGCCGCAGCAACCACTTACCATCAGGTGGACTGTGTGCTCGTTTGTCACCCATATCTTATAAAAAAAAAGAATTTCAACTAAGGTGTTTACCCTTTAGGTCTCCCGCGATTAATACGCTGGGGCTTATAGATCAAGTAGAGCCGAGTTGGCTACTTCTATTATATATTTTAACGGTTGTTTATATGCCGATGCAATTATGATGGGCGGATGGCCCGTAAATGCTATCCTACAATCCGATGCTACTAAGTTAGCAAGCGGCGGAATATCTATCGGTACACAGCGCAAGGACCTTTTGTAGTAGATTAAGATGCCGCTAATAACTAAGGCTTAATTTGCTATTTTGGGATCGCGAATACTAAGTTTCAAGACAGTCTCTTGCACTAGGATTATGTAGAACTTTATAATGAACCATGATAAGTACACGATTTCTTCCTTTTGATCTGTGATAATGCTGTTTGTCAATTGTTTGTTTGCCGTTTGTTAAAGAAAGCGACAGTTAGAGACCTAGGTTTGGTTCCACCTGCATGTTGTACTGCCATTCTGGTATATAAAATGTCCGCTTAGGCGCATTGGAAGGAGCCAATCGCGTCGATAAGATTGATATGCTCAATGGAGGCACAGAGCTTATCTTGGGTGGTCTTGGACCCGCGAAATTTGCGGGCCAGAGAGGTGACTTCGTCAACATTTATATTGACAATGAAACTGTAGACTAACAAAAACTTAGCAGCAAATGTTGAAGTTGCATATTCCGGGTCGCCGGGTTGCCGATTTCGGGCTTCCGAGCCTGAAGCGAGGGCGCAATTTTTAAATAACAAACTCGAGTCTTGGCACTTTTATCGGTGTAATTTATTTTGTATTGTCACATACTGTTTGCATTGTTCATAGCATTAGATGTTGGCATTGCGGCTGCTATTCCTACTGGAAGAGATCCAAACTGAACAGACGCGCTTTATAATGAACCTTCATTCTGCGATACCATAAACTTAATTTTGTTGTTATTTTTTATGATTTTCTATTAAAGTTGATTATTATTGAATACCTCAAAGAGAGTAAAGGAATTTAAAAATAATAACGTAAGTTTTGTCTCTTATGTATCATTTCATATTTATCACATCGTATCACCACCACATTAGACCACCCTTCTATATGAAAGCAAATAATCAACGCTAATTTATTTGTGGTCCATCTACCTCGAGGCAGAAGAAGAATTTAATCATTTCGTTAACTTGTAACGCTCCCTGCAGAGTTTGCGAGCAAGAGAGAGAGACAGACAGAGAGAGAACCTGGGGCCATGTAATCCCATGTTCGAATAACCAGGTCGGGCCAAAATCAGTTATTGACTTTTTCTGTCAAGAAATTATCAGAAGCAGCCTGGAGTTAGAAATTTGACGGTGTTTCACGGCTGTGCCCGGAAAACATGAAAAGTCGCCGGTATTGCTCAAGATCTCTCTTCATTATGCCGGATTAACATCCCAATGGATTATTAGAGTGAGAGAATAGGGAGAGCACTTGTACAAGCGTCCACACTCATCATCATCATCATCATCATCACCATTACAGCCCTTCACAAGTCCATTGCTGAACATAGACCTCTCCTAAGGAATGCCACAAAGCACGGTCCTGAGCCACCTGCATCCATCGACTTCCTGCATATCTTACCAGGTCATCACTCCATCTAGTGGGGGGATGCCCTATACTTCGTCCGCCGGTACGAGGCCGCCACTCGAGAACCTTTTTTCCCCATCGGTTGTCGGTTCTTCGAGCTATATGGCTGACCCACTGCCACTTCAGCTTACTAATACGTTGGGCTATGTCGGTTACTCTGGTTCTACTGCGGATATTCTTATTTCTAAGTATATTACGCAGAGACACCCAGAGAATAGACCTCTCCATAGCTCACTGATCGACCTTGAGCTTCCTCATCCAGCCAGTAGTGTAGGACCACGTCTTAGTTCCATAGGTCATCACTAGTAACACGCACTGGTTGTACAGTCCCGTTTTTAAGTTTTAAAGTATACCTGACGAGAAGATATCCCGTAATTTCCCGAACGCTGCCCAACCGAATTGAATTCGTCGATTGACCTCTCGGTCGAAGTTGGACTTACCAAGTCGGACTATTTGTCCTAGGTAAACATACTCGTCAACGACTTCGAGCTTAGTGCTCCCAACAACTACCGACATAAGTGTGACATGGGCATTAAACATGAACTTTGTTTTGTCTATAAGTTCATATTAAGTCCTATCCGTTGGGAGACACTATTCAGGTCATTGAGCATAATGCTTAGATCCTCCAGCGATTCAGCCATAAGGACTATATCGTCGGCAAATCGAAGGTGAGTAATGTACTCGCTAATGATGTTAATACCGTATCCCTTTCAGTCCAGAAGCTTGAAAACGTCTTCCAATACAGCGGTGAAGAGTTGTGAGGATATTACGTCACCCTGTCTTACACCTCTCTGCGATTGGATAGGTTTCGTACTCTGGTTCTGTACTCAGATAGCCATCGAAACCCTACTGTACAAGCACTTCAGCACTTCGATATACTTATAGTCAACTTGGTACCGCTGAAGGGGACTGCAACGCCGCGAAATTTCGACGGAATCAAATGCTTTATCATAGTCCACATACGCCAAACATAGTGGCAAATTGTACTCCTCGGACTTCTGTACAATTTTCCGAAGGGTATGTGTGTGGTCTATGGTGCTAAAGCCCTTTCAGAAACCAGCTTGTTCGGGAGGCTGGAAGTCGTCAAGTCAAGAGACAATTCTTAATGACTCGTAAAAACAGCACATAGAAGCGGCTCAGAAGAAAAATCGGTCTGTAGTTCTTCAAGAGAGCGTTGTCACCTTTCTTGAAGAACAAGACCACCGCACTTCTGCTTTACGCCTCCGGTGTCATGCTATCATGAAGGACGGAATTAAAGATCTCCTGAAGGACTTCAAATACCGGTTTTCCACCCGCTTTCTGAAGCTCCCCTGTAATTCCATCCTCCTTGGGACTTTGTCGCTTGGCTTGAGAGCTATTCTTATCTCGCTCAGACTGACGTCCGGAATATCATCGGAATAGTGTCGGATAAGACTTGCACTTGGATTGTTACTCACATTTGCGTGTGGCTCCAACGATGATGTGTACAGCTGCCCATAGAACCTCTCAATCTCATTCAAAATCTCAAGTATCCCGGAAACGACGCAGCCACACTCGGTCTTCAGCTTCGACAGTTGGCTCTTTCCGGCAGACAGAACTCTAGCAAAGACTTTAGAGCCCTAGTTCCGCTCGATCGCTTCTTCAATACCAGCAGTATTAAAGCTGCGTACGTTCCGCCGCATGCATTTGGAGATCTCTCTGTTCAGTTGCCTGTATGCTGTCAAATCTACTGAAGACTGCAGCATCATATCCCGTCTAAGAGCCATGCGATTAAGAGTGTGATCAGAGAGTTTTTGTGTTTTTTTGCGACGGGTCTTGCAGAACTTAGTTCCGACCGCATGGACAGTTTCCACGAACTTATCATTCATATCCTGCATTGCAATCTTCTAGGCACTGATAACGGTTTAGCTGAAAGATTTTGGGACTTTGGATTAGAGCACGAGGGGGACGGAGTGTTGACTGCATTAGAAGTGACCTCTTCAACTTATTGTTTAGGTTCAGTGTGCCTCTTACCATTCGGTGATCGCTGCCGGTTTTTACCCTCGCGATCACTGAGACGTCACTGAACTGTTGTCGTCTGGTCGTCAGAATGAAGTCAATCTTATTTTTTGTCGAACCATCGGGGCTCAACCGGGCCGCTTCTGGAAGAAAGAGTTTTATTATAAAGTGTCCTCTTTCTCCATGAAGTCAGCCAGCTGCTGTCCCCTTGGGTTCCGTTACCCTATTCTGAACTTCCCTACTTTCAGCTCAACGTTTTCTCTAGTTTTGCATTGAAGTCTACCATTAACACCGAATAATTGGTTTTGGAGGAATGCATGGCTCTAGAGATATCCTCATACATTTCCTCCACCTCCTCATCGGGGTGTGCCGAGGTTGGTGCGTAAACCTGTATGACCTTCAGCGAATACCGTTTCGTGATTCTGAGTATAAGGTACGCAACCCTTGTCGACACACTCCCAATCTTTACAACGTTGTTAACGAGAGACTTGTGAACGATAAATCCGACACCATCTTGGGACAGATGGTCCCCTCCCGGTGAAAGAGCAAGTTGCCGGATTCGAGGATTACCGTGTCCTCCCCCTCTCTTCGGACTTCGGATAATCCTATAATATGCCAGCGCAACTTGTCTATCTCTTCTTTCAGCACCTGGATCTTTTCGTCAGTCCTCAGGGTGCGTGTGTTATAAATTGCCAGGTCGAGTCGTTGTAGGCCGAACTTCCACCGGAGATTCTTAGTACCCCCCTGCCCCGTCCTTACCATGGTTGCCACCGCAGCCAGGAATAGCGGGCCGCCGAGGACTGGGGGCCGTTTTTTTGTAACTTTTATCATGGGGGGGTATATTGCCATAGTTGCCACGCTTGGCAAGCGGGTTGGCAACAACTGTTTTTTATTGTTGTTTTGCTGGTATCAGAAAGATGCTGCTGCCCATCCTCTGCCTCAGTTTCCCTCTGTCGCCTCTTACGACTCCCACGGGAAGATATGTGGTAGTGAGTATTCTTACCCGCCACTACACGGGGGCATCCATACTGATTCACTATATGCCAGTCCTGCACTATCTTCACCGAGATAAGCCGTCATGATTTTTTTTATTATTTTTTTTATATGATAAGGGTGACAAACGAGCACACAGTCCACTTTGTAATAGAGGATAGATGTGGATGTCTATGGGCCGCAGCAACCAATGGTTACTGCGGCCCATAGACATCCACATCTATCCTATATTACAAATCAAAATGTAGATGCGTTGTCACCTGTGAGGACTAAGATGGAATGCCTCATTTCCTGTAAAAAGGGCCTCCGGCCACCTGCACTCACCAAGCGAAACGCAGAGGTAAACCTCTACTTCACGCTGGTTTTCTGTGAGGTCGTGGTACCACCCCGGTTCGAACCGGCCCATCCGTGCGACAGCAAAAGCTGCCGCGTGGCTCTACCACTGTTAAAATGGAACTTTGATCTGGAGTACATTAATATTCCTTTCCATCGTCTGTGTAAGATCAGGGTTCGGCATTTTTAATAAATTGTCCCCCATTATTCTCGGCCACCCATGTGCAGACTGGGATAACATTTGACGGAATATAAAATTTTGTATATATACCTAAATTTCGCTACATACTATCGACAAATTCAAAAGTAATATTTAAATTTAAAAATTGACAGGAATTTATCGGACAACTGATTGATCATCACAAATGTCTATTCAAATAATGATTTTTGATTATATAGAAAGTGCCGCCTATATCTAAATGGTGTACGCTTATCGTTATACCTTTAAGATAAAATTGGATTTGTTTTATGTCGGATAATGTCAGACTAGCTGTACACTCCAACTACGCCCGCGGGGAATTTATTACAATTGGATTTCATGGGTTTTCCATTTTTTTTTCGCGAAACCCTAATTATTTTTCTGAGGTAAAAGTAGCCTAAGTTACTCCTTATAGTATTAGCTATCTGCTAATGAAAGTCCTGTCATAATCGGTCGCGCCGTTTCGGAGATTAACCAGAATAAACAGACAGACAGGCAGACAGACAAAAATTTTAAATATAGTATTTTTGTTATAAGTACCATATATACTTTCATATGCATTTAGTTAAAAGCTGTTATTTTGACATTACAAACAGACACTTCAATTTTGTTTATATGCTATAAGGCTTAATACGCAAGAATACATTTTAAAGTAAAATAAAGAATTATTTAAAAGTAAAAATAAAAGAGAGTCAGGGGCTAAGCGTTCGATGTAAATTTCATAGTAATCTAGCAACTTGGGCTTAATCACAGTATAAATAAATTCGTTAATTTCAAATTTTAAGTGCAATTATTAATTTAAAATTTTAAGAACTTATTTTCCACGTACTCGGTGGTTAAATAAACATGTTGAGGAAACCTACATTTCTGAGAAAAAAAATTGCAGAGATATGTAGTCCGCCAACATGCACTTGAGCAGTGTGGCGGACATTTTCTTGCCCTAAAATCTCTCAGAAATTAAAGGTCTGACAGCACCCAGCAGTGCAGGCTGTAACTTTAGTTTAAACTTAATTTTTAACCTAACGTTACTAAAAAGAACTGCAATTAGCAAATTATATTATTTAGTTCTTTTTTTTAAGTGACGTTCGATCTAAAGGTCTAGTCGATCCACCAATAATGTAAAAACTTCACTAAGAAATATTGAATACCCATGTTAGTATATGTACAAAACGAGGTCATAGCTACATCTTCGATTGCGCGTAACCGTCGCAGTAGTCCCCTGTAAGCAAAGAAAGATTTTGACGTACTGCCTGAGTACAAGCTATGTAATGAGTATGTTTGGTCACCTGAATCGTAAAAAAAAAACGTTATTTTGGATCTATTTCTGACCCCAATTAGGATTTCAATGATCTACCTAGTGGGCAGCTGAGTTAATTTACATTTACGGAGATCAACGCATATAAAACATTATTCACGTACACAATAACCATTCCCCTTGTGATCCCCTTTAGAAACTCTAAAAGGTAAACTTTTCGTGTTTATAAGGAATTGCTTTGTTGTCACGCATTTTCCCTTGATGTTCCGTGTTTTACCAAAAGAGAACGCAAGAAAGTATTAGAAACGAGTGAATTCCGAGTGAAATTGTGTAATAAGCTTCCAAAGTTGGAGTAAAAAGTTCTGATAGTTTTTGTGTTTACGAATTACTTATTTTATATAAGGTCAGATTTACCACTGTATTATGTTTCGTTGTTTTGATTTTATCCTTACGGTTTACTCACTTTTTAACGTGTTTGGACATAGGGTCTGACATAAACCTTCATTGTTTAGGGTCATTTGATATTAATTGTGCAAAGAAATAAATGAAAAGGCATTATAAATATAAAGATTTTAATCAGATAGGTATGACAAACATTTTTCACAGTGGTAGAACCACGCGGCAGTTTTTTCTGTCGCACGGATGGGCCGGCTCGAACCGGGGTGGTACCACGACCTCACAGAATACCAGCGTGAAGTAGAGGTTTACCTCTGCGTTTTGCTTGGTGAGTGCAGGTGCAGGCCGTAGACCCTTTTTACTGGAAATGAGGCATTCCACCCTAGTCCTCACGGGTGAAAACGCATCTGCATTTTGATTTGTAATAGAGGATAGATGAAGATGTCTATGGGCCACAGCGACCACTTACCATCAGGTGGACTGTGTGCTCGTTTGTCACCCTTATGTTATAAAAAAAAACATTTATTACAAATATTTAAAAAAATCACGAGGCACTTTTCAACCTTACTGAGCAGTGAAATCACTTAAAATTCTATTAACTAATTATTTATTTTAAAAATCAAAGTAATTAATTTTTTCTTCAAATCTAATACATTTTCAATTAAAATAACAACAATGTTAATGTTGAATTGCAAACGAAAGCAATTGGCAGTAGGTCTTAATTAATTATTTACTCTATAATTATTAGCATTCTTTACACAGGGAGTTTGAGAATTGCAGACGTATTACATTTTTGAATGCTACACATTGATAAGCAGTCTTTCTGAGGTTTCTTGGTGGGCATATTTTACAAGGTTTTCTATTCCTCTGTTCTTCTTACCTTTGTATCTTTGAACATGTGGAACTATTAGAAAATGAGCTAATTTCTTTATAAAGTTACCTGGATCGAGCATTACGGCATATACTACGAGAGTCAAGAATTGGAAAAAATATCACCAGAAGACGGATCACCTAAACGCAATATTTTCTTTGTACTGATCTTTTTTATTCTATTGGTTACAATTTCACCAATTCTATGATTGGTCCTGAGGAGATTGAATTCTCCGTGCGCCAAGTAGGCGTTACCGAGAGATTCTATGTCTTGTGTTTCCAGCTGGGCAATTTTGTTCAACATCTTTTGATTTATAACCTCGGTGCGTAGATGCCAAGCTTTTATCTCCACCATCTCCCAGAGTACCTATGTGGATATCCTTTTCAGTAGTTGGGCGGTAATTTTGAGTGCCATTCTGTATTCACTTTCGACTTTACTCAGGTTCGTCGCGCTGTATCTCGATAGCAGTTGGACCACTCCGTAGTCAAGCAGTGGCAGAATGCAGGCCTGTATTATGGCCAGTTTAGTTTCTAGATCTGTTTTTGCGTAGTATCCAATTATCTTGCCAATGGCTATTCTGACCCGTTTCAGTTTTTTCGTTTTCATGCGTTTATCAAAGGTACTTCGCCAATGTATTTGATCTTCTTTTGGTATGGTAGCGTCTGTTGTTTTAATTTTACCGCTGGGTGATATATAATTTTCTTTGAGAACATGATGCACTCAGTTTTCTTTACGTTGCATTTCAGTCCCCATCTCATGTAGTAGTTGATAATGGTATTGGCAGTATGAACATAAACAATGTAATGTTTTATTTTATTTTAATATACTTTTAACAAATATTATATATAAATTTTAGCTTTCTGCACTCCCTCTCCATATAATCTTTAACAATGCCAAATTTTACACTCCTCCGTGCCCGCAATATACTTACAAAGAGGTACAAATTTCTCTTTATTGAAATAGAAATAAATGTTCATATACGCACAGTTTCCTCAAAAAAACCATTTGTGCGAAATTGAAAGCTTTTGCTTGCGTCGTTAATGATGTCGCAGCGTATCTCACAATAACGTAATCAGCATCACGTGCATAAGCGTTTGATATTTCACATCATTTAACACGAAGATGAGTTTTAAATGACTTTATGAACATCATATATACTCATACGTAAACATTAAACTGAATCAGCTTAATTCTAAAATGTACATTATATTTTAGTCTCAGGTTTAGACTAGCATCTGTTTCACTAAAGAAGTCCCGCAGAGCAATGCGAACTAAAATGTAATGTATAGAATTTGACAGAAAATGTCATATTTCGCAACGACTGGTGCCTTAAAACCATAGTTTACGCCTGATATTATCAATTTATCATGTTTTGTAATAAGGCAGAAGGTGTTTAAAAGAAAGTAGATGATTAATTTCTTTTGCGTTATCTGTCACGTGACTGTATATTTTTTATTATTAGTTTTTAGAATAAGAGTGACAAACGAGCACACAGTCCACCTGATTGTAAGTGGATGTTGTGGCCTATCGATATCTACATTTATCACAGATGCGTTGTCACCCCTGAGGACTAAGATGGAATGTCTCGTTTCCAGTAAAAAGTGTCTCGGGTTCTCTATACCCATCATACGAAATAAAGCAGCATAACGCTGCTATTTTACGCTGGTATTATTTGAGAGCGTGGTCCTAACCCGGTTGAGCTGACCGACTCGTGCTACAACCATAATATAGTCGCAGCATGGTTCTATCAACTAATCATAAAATTTGCATAAATAGGGGTATAAATCTCTGGATTATAAATAGTATATCACCTTGACGACTAGCAAACTTTTCTGTGTAAACAATACACAAAGGCGCGCAAATCTTGCGACTGTCGCATATTTGTGCACATTAGTATGCATGAGTTGCGTCCGATCTCTGATGTAAATGCAATTTTTCCCTACGATTGCATGCACGAGGTAATACAAAATAAATATTTTACAATCGGAAGCACGTAGAATAATTGCGTTGAAAAATACAACGTATAATAATCGACTGTAAGTCAACTCAATAAATTATAGCCACATATCTGATATCATGTCTACAAATATAATAAAATTACAGTTTCGCTGGGTAGAAATATATTGATTATCTATACATATAAATAAAATTAATTTGCCTTGTGTGTGTGTGTGTGTGTGTGTGTCTGTGTTTTAATAGGATAGAGGTGACAAGAAAGCATACAGTCCAACTGATGGTATGTGGTTGCTGTGGCCCATAGGCATCGAGATGCAAACGAGGGTAGATCTAGATCTACCATCGTTTGCGAATCAAAATGCAGATGCGTTGTCACCCGTGAGGACTAGATGGAATGCCTCGTTTCCAGTAAAAGGGTCTTCGCTTCTTTACACCCATCATACAAAATACAGCAGCGTTAAGCTGATATTTTACGCTGGTATTGTGTGAGAGCGTGGTACTTCCCCATTGGAGCCGATCGTTATGCGGGAGGTTATTGGCATGCCATTAAGACATGAAAAACTATTCTTTACATTTTTGTCTCCGTTTGTCTATCGGTCCGGGCTCTGGGTCCGGATCTGAATGACTAAACCCATTGTAATAAAATTTCACATATAGATGGACAGTTATACCAGGAGTAATCTCAGCTACATTTTATCCGAAAAACGTGGATAATTTTAATGAAAATTAATAAATTGATAAACTAAATGCTCTTTCATTATCTGAAATCTAAATAACAAAACCAGGGGTGGGGGTTCGCTTGTTAATTGTATAATATATATTATAATATAGTGTTTACGCGGAGTGTATAGCCCTCCGCTAGATGAACTGGCAAGACTTGAAGAAAGTTGATTGATGCATGTGAATCAGGGCCGTGAAGACCTATGTTCAGCAGCGATGGACATGCGAGTGATTGTAATGATGAAAAGCTTGCATGTAATCAGCTAACAAAGTACCTTGAAGCAAATAACATCCTTCCTGAGCTGCAGTCTGGCTTTAGAAAGAAGCACAGCACTACCACAGCGCTTATAGAGGTCGTGGGTGATATACTGACTGCACAAGCCAGTGATGAGGGTACTATTTTAACATTACTTGATTTCTCGCGCGCCTTTGAAACCCTCAATATCCCATCACTTCTTTCAAAATTATATTTTTATGGTTTAAGCAGAAACGCAACCCAATGGTTTGCCAGTTACTTTAAAAATAGGTCACAGCAAGTTGAAATTCAATTAAATGGAAAAGTTAAAACTATTTCTGGGGAGCGACTTGTAAACCGAGGAGTACCGCAAGGATCCATTTTAGGTCCCTTACTTTTTATAATCTATAGTGCAGACATTATTAAAAATATAGAGTATTGTAAGTACCACGTGTACGCTGACGACTTACAGATATATATATCGGGTAAGCCTTGTGATGTTCAAGTAGCAGTGACAAAATTGAACTTGGATTTGGGTCGGATATCTTTGTGATCAGAGCGTAACGCATTGGTTCTCAATCCGAAAAGTCGCAGTACCTTATTCTAGGATCGCCAAATCAAATAAAAAAGATCACACTAAGCCACCCTGCCATTATTGTAAACAACGAACCTATTGTGAGAGTCTCTGAAGTCAGAAATTTGGGGGTAATAATGGACGACAAACTTCGTTTTGAGAAACATGTAATGGATATTGCACGTAACTGCTTTTATAGGTTGAAAGTACTTTATCGTATTTGTGAGTACCTAAGTGTCACCTTACGTATACATCTCTGCGAGTCTATCGTGCTTTCAAAATTCAATTACGCGGATTCTCTCATAGGCCCACGACTATTATCTCGAACACGCCAAATAATACAGCGGGTACAGAATGCCTGTGCACGCTTTTGTTTCAATGTACCACCACGTGCACATGTAACCCCTTTCATTAATAACGCTAATATTTTAAAAATGGACTGTCGCAGGTGACTACACTTTGCCTCACTTTTGTTTGGGATTATTAAAAATAAAGAACCTTTATATTTATATAATAAGTTGATTTGGTCTTAAGATCAAAATAAGCAGTGTAATACCAGATCATCCAATTACAAGTTAGTATATCCTTTCTACCGGTCGGCCGCTTTCAGAGGTAGTTTTAAATATAATGCCACTAAATGTTGGAATAACCTCCCGCCTCCACTGCGTGACCAGAAAACAATTAGTGGGTTTAAAATCAAATACAGGTTACACTTCCTTTCGGAACAAAAAAATACCGATCTATAAAAAAAAAACTGGTAGGAGGTTAAGTTCTTTCAACACGTCAGTAATCTCAGTCCCATAAATTATGTAGATATTTTAATTTTCACTTTATATAATATATACAACTATTTTATTTAAATATTTGTATAATAAATTTATTTTTTCTGACAATCATTTTCTTACCTTTATTCTTTAACCAACGTTTATTCCGCATTCTTAATAAATAAAATTGATATATTTAGAAGGAAAACGTTAATTTTATTTTATACTTACCTTCATTAGACTAATGATATCCACTATTTATGTGAATAGAAATTTAAAAACACATATTTTTTATATATTCCGCGTCGCATTATAGCAAGTGCACTGAGGCAGCCGTCCGAGTTTCTGATGTATTACTTTTCTCTATGCGTCCGAGTTACCTCGGAGTGCGGGCCGGACTGAAAACCATTGTCGGGATCAGAGCAATTCGTGTTTCTGTATCTCGATTTTTACTGAGTCCTGTCTATTTCACGGTCTTATGCTGCTACACAGACTCATTTTATATTATTTTTACATTTTTGTTAATTTAGGGAAATATTGTTTTATTTTCTGTTTAATTCCAATTTTTTGCTTTGTATCTATTGTGTCTTTGTTTTGTATTTATTGTGATTAGACCGTGAATAAATGTTTTTTCTTTCTTTCTTTCCTTCAAAAGTGCATGCACTATTTATGTAATTTATTTATTTGTCAAATGTACATTATATAATGCAGTTTAATTTAAGCATTATTTCGTGTAATAACAACCAAAGGTCATTTTTGTTTTTTTTTCTTATAAAGGTCTTCTACGTTAAATCATCACCACTTCATGAGTTACAAATATGGAGCCACTTACGGATTATATAAAATTTAATAAAATTCAAATGTGCAATTATGATTTAGAAGTATATAATAAATAAGTTTAGCGAATAGCGTTAGCTATTAACCTTATTGTTCTAACAGTAGCAGTCTCGCAGTTAATTATTAAACTTTCATTTCATACCGTGCTGTGAGGTTGAATGATATAGCTTTAAAACATAGTGCGCACATTAGCTTCAAAGGAAGTTAATTAAAAATATATAACTCAATATTCATCGAACATAAGCTGACGTTAAGTTTTCCATGAAGAGAAACTTCGAGAGTTAAGTTTATATTTAACCCACTGTTTCACCTCAATTTTCATTAGCCCGTTACTGTAATAACAAGTCCTCTGCACGTCATGGGTACTCAATAAGTATACAAAATATTCTAGATACTATTAATATTTATTTTACATCTTTAAAAAATATTCTCCATCATGCTCTATACAAAGTCCCATTCGCCTAAACCAACTCTCAAAACATTTTTGCGAGTTTTGATCTGACAGATCGGAAATCCATTCTTCGTAAGCAGTCACGGCTTCTTCGGCGCTTGAAAAAAAATAGGCTTTTATTTTTTGTTTACTCTTGGAAACAAAAAGAAATCACTAGGAGCTAAGTCAGGGCTGTAGGGTGGGTGACTTAGAATTTCAACACCAGATTCCTCAATAAATGCTTTTGTTCTAAGGGAGGTATGTGAAGAGCCGTTATCGTGATGCAGCATGATTCCCTGAAGCCCGGTATTTGGTCTTCTCTCCCGCACAGCTTGAAATGCTTTGGGTAATGCAACTGTAGTATACCATTCAGAGTTGACTCAATTTTCCAGCATTGAGGTCGAGAAATATCCGCTCCGCGAAAAAACTAGCCACCTAGCCATTTTTTGCCGACGTTGCAAAGTCTTTGCAGTTTTGTCGGTAACTGTCTTTCTGAGTAGACCTATACCGACGATTGCCTTTTATTTTCCGGATCATATTGATAGATCCATGTCTCGTCACTAGTAACGATTTGTGAAACGTGCCGTGGTGCCCCGTTTTTAAAACGTAGACGCATTTCATGGCACCAATCAACACGAGTCTGTTTTTCGCTTTCGGAGAGCAAACGAGGGATCTATCGACAACAAAGCTTCCTCACTCCAATATGTTGATGTAAGATGGTATGAATGCTCCCCAAACTAAGGCCTACAATATTTTTGATGTCCGTATATGTGATCCGTAGGTCTTCTCGCACTAACATTTCAGTAGTCCATACATTTTCTGCCGTTACTGCTGTTTGCGGGGCATCTCTCCATTGTATACAACGCCAGAACGCAGCCATAGGAAACTGCTCGCTTATATGGTGCAATGCTGTTTTTAAATCTGTTATTACAATCCATACAATAATTTTGCGTACTGATCGTGTATAGTTTGTATCGTAGATGCTCACGTCTTCGTTCCCGACTATACTACACCACTTACACTTGACAAGAGTGTTAAACGTCTAGTTTTATTGATTTAGTAAAATATGAAATTATATTTAAACTTTATTGGGTAAGATAAAATATACAACAATGACTTATAATAATAATTATTTTATTAAAAAAGTACTTTTCAATGAGCATTATTAATATTATGCGAGACGTTAAATGCTAGGTCGTGTTTACTTTCTCTATTTTTTTGCGATGGGTACTGAAGCTGAAAGTCGGCCTGTTTGTATTCTATTTTTTGTTTCGTTGTTCTTCATGGTTTGTCTTGATACAGTTGTCGACTGTACACGTATCTTGCGGGACAGTCCTTTTCTAAAGTGTTTGAAAATAAAATTTTGTGCCTGTTGGTCTGTAGTGACATGTTTTAGAGAATTACTGAAAATATTAATGACTTTTTAATTTGATGACGATGGATGTGCTCCTAAAATAGATGTGAATTTGTTGAAACTTTCTTTCATTTCAGTCAGTGCTTCATTATAAGTGATACGAAAATCGGGATCATCATCATTGTTGCATAATAAATTAGTTCTTATTTTGTCATGTCAATGGGAACATTGAAAACTTGAATGATGTTAGCGTTATTTTCAACGATAATATCGGTATTATCCATATTTTGGTAAAACTCATTAGCGAGTGGGTCATTGGAGGCGAGTTTTGCGCATGTCACTCTGTCTGTGCTAGATATTTTTGAAAAAGTCTGTAAAATAAGTTCATACATTGATTCAACGGCACACAGATGCTTGCAGAAGGCACAACCTTGACCTTCAATACAATTGCAACAAGCGGCTGAAATATCAATGGCGTATGTTAAATTTCTGTCTGTAGTAGACTCCACTACATAGTAGAGTAAAAATAAATAATACATACTAGTGTAATCTTGGCCACATCCTTAGATCGCCTACAAAACTTCAGGTAAGCGGAACTGTTTGTTTGGCGACTATTCGCAAATTTCATCAGTCGTCTATATTGCTATTTTTCGAAAATATTTGCTAAAGAGTCAATTAGAGCGCAGATATTGAACGTTTTAAATCTCTGTAAAATAACGTCTTTAAAAATACGAATTGAAGCTTCTGTGTAGTTATTTGTATTGTGCTCTCTGTTTATAATGTCGGTCCTGTAAGCTGTACACCACTCCACTCTTCTCTCCCATATCCTCCTTGCTATGTAAACACAGACCGAGGCAATAGGATGATTCCAAAAGAAGTGATAGAAGTGGATATCAGTGATAAAATACTGCAAGAATTGAAGGAATTTCGGTTTGAGATGAATCTTAAAATGGATGAGCAAATAAAGGAGTACAATTTGCTCAAGAACAGATTTGTCGACACCGAAAAAGAACTACACAAATTGCGAGACACAATGAAGGTAGTGCTGCAAAAGGCGAGCAAAGTGGATGAATTAGAAGCGCAAATAAAAACATTGGTGCAAAAAAATGAGCAATTACAGAATTGTCTGAACAAAAATCAGCCTACAAAAGAAAGAAATGATACGGCGAAAGAAATCAGGAAGGAGACTATGTCATTTTCAAATGTACTCACACAAAACAAAAAGCAGGTAATAAGTAAAAATCAGTCTGTGAACAAAGATAAGAGTGTAGTGGCGTGTGTGGCCGCGAAACCAGCGTGTATTATAGAAACCACTACGGATTGTTTTGATAAGGAACAATTAGCGACAGATACTACAGAACTTCGGATTGAAACTAGCAAAAAGGAAAGATCATGGATTACTGTGCAGAAAAAGAAAAATAAATATCCTGGAAAGCAAGTCATAAGAGGAGGAAATGCTAGTATAGGAAATATTCAAGGCACTGAAAGGAAAAAGTTTTTACATGTTTGGCGCCTTAAAAAGGATACCACACTAGAAAGTTTAGAAGGACATGTAAAGAGGATATGTGGAAAAGAAACGGAAATACCAGTGGAAAAAATTAAACATAAAACGGAAAGCGACTATGCGTCATTTATAATAGGAGTTCCAGAAAGTTCATATGAGATACTATGTAAACCAAAAAGTTGGGCAGTTAACATTGAATTCTGTGAATTGGTGTGGTTTCGTAAACCATCCAACAAGTAATAGGAAATCTCTAAAGTCTGTGGAGATATACTATCAGAATGTGAGAGGATTGAGAACAAAATTACACGAATTTTATGTGGGAGTTTTTTCCTATAGTTATGATTTTTTTTGCAATAACGGAAACAGGATGCAATAATTCTATCTATGATTCAGAACTCATCCCACCTGGATACAAGATACTTCGGTGTGATCGTGAAGACGGGCGCAAGCAAGGTGGCGCGTGCTTAGTGGCCACACCGCGGTACGATCTTCGACAACTAAATACACCGAACGATGTACGTATTCAAGACCAGGCATTTGAACTGGTTAACGCTGCGGTTTATTTACAAAATAAGTTCATGTTTGTGTTGTGTGTAGTATACATTCCACCGAGTTGTAATGATAATGAATACATGTTGTTATTTAGTATAATCGAAAATTATCATGACGATTATAATGACCTAATAGTGATAGGCGATTTTAATTTATACTCGAGCTCCACAAATGTACGAAATTATTTTGAGTACTTTAGCACATATTGTGAATTCACCCAGTACAACAAAATAGGAAATTGCAAGGAACGCCAACTAGATCTTGTTTTGAGTACGCGTTCAGTGGGGGACGGGTTAGAAGTGCGCGCGGCTGAGCCGATAGTGCCACCTGACCCACATCATCCGCCGCTCGCTACTGTACTGCCACAGCGGGGGCGAGCGCGCCACGGCGGGCTGCCCGCGCCTACGCCGCCGATAGTTGAGCCTGAGGGGAGTACTCACACGCACACTGGATGGAACTTTTACAAAGCAAACTTTTCTTTAATGTATTCTTTAATAGCGGCTATAGACTGGACGCCAATGTATAGGTTAGATGTAAATAGTAGTCTAGATTATTTTTATGAGGTTTTAAACACGGTTATGGATGACTGCGTTCCAAGAAAAAAGCGAAGACGTGTAAACTCGGAGTACAGTTACCCCGAGTGGTACACAATAGACATTATTCGCAACATACAATTAAAGGCTAGGCTTCATAGGCGCAGTTTAAGAGTAGCAAATCAGAGGCTGATTATAATGCGTTTGCTAAATGTAGGGCGAAAGTAAAATGTTTAATAAACTCTGCATACATAAATTATAAAGACCGGATGCAGAGTGAGTTCCAGGAAAATCCAAAAGCGTTTTGGGCTTACATTTACTCAAAAAAGACAGCAGGAATCCACACAATATTTTAAAAGATGGTAAGGAACTTACTAGTGAGCAGTGTGCTACTGAGTTTGCGCAATATTTTTATTCTGTTTTTAGCCCCGAGATGCCCAAGCTGGACGTGGAGGCGGCAGTGAAACAGGCTGGTGGTGAAAATGGTGCAGCTAGGGTACACTTAGACCAACTAAAGCTTGATGAAGTACTTTACGCTCTGCAAAAACTCAAGCCAAAAAAGTCAACGGGACCCGATGGAATACCGCCCTATATTTTCAAAGACTGCCGTCTAGTACTCAGTAGGCCACTTCTCTACATTTTTAATCGGTGCCTGGCGGAGGCTGTGTTTCCAGAAAGGTGGAAAACAACCAAGGTCATCCCGGTACCCAAAGGAAAGTCAGCATCGAACGTGGACCAATACAGGCTGGTTGCTGTGCTTTTGACACCAGCTAAAGTACTGGACGCTGCAGTACACAAGAGCATCCTCTCGCAGGTTAACGTACAGCTTTCAGATGAGCAACATGGCTTCAGACCCACCAGAAGCACCACTAGCAACCTAATTAATTACATGAGTTATATTGTACCTGAAGTGGATGCTGGAGGACAGGTAGATGTTGCTTTTTTTGACTACAAAAAGCTTTCGACCTAGTGGATAATGATATACTGCTCACAAAACTAGCAGCTTTAGGTTTTACTCCCCATTTACTAACCTTTTTTGCTAGCTACATGCGGGACAGACAGCAGTATGTAGAATATGCGCGGCATAGGTCAGAATATTATTTTACTAGGTCCGGAGTGAGTCAGGGCAGCAACCTAGGCCCATTCATTTTAATGATAAATGACCTTCCGACGGTTGTCAAGGATGCTCATTGCATTCTACGAGTATTTGCAGATGATTTGAAACTGTACCTTGCTGTTAGGAACAAAGTGGATTGCCAAAAGTTACAACAAGATATAGATAGGGTAGTAACCTGGAGCAAAAATAATAATTTGCAGTTTAACGTCTCGAAGTGCATAACTATGACTTTCAGTCGTGCACTATCTCCAGTTACGTACCAGTACCAAATTAACGGGGGTACCAATAGCGAAAGTGTCAGAAGTCAGAGATTTAGGGGTAAATTTCTCCTGTAAGCTAGAATTTCGAGAATATATAACCAAAATCTGTAAGAAAGTCTACAGAAATTTAGGATTCGTGCTTCGGGTAACTAGGGACTTCTCTAATATTAAGGCAATTACTGCACTGTATAACTCTTTAGTGAGGAGCCAATTAGAGTTCAACGCAGTCATCTGGTCTCCACATGAAACTAAATATAGTATCATGTTGGAGAGAGTGCAGAACATATTTATTAGATATTTATATAAAAAAATGTATGGAGTATACCCATTTTACCCAAATAAGTATCCTACCTTATTCACCTTAGGTATGGTAGGATACTACGAGCTAAAAGCTAGAAGGAATTTGGCGCTAGTCTTATATATCTTTAAGGTGATGAGGGGAAAAATTCACAATCCAGACGTATTGCGACAAGTGCTCATGTGTGTTCCGGATAGATACGTATGGCGGCGGCGGCGGCTGCGGCTGCTGGCTGTGCCGCGCGGCCGCACTAAGTTGGTGAATGAGGCGCCGTTTACGCGCGCACTCCATATCCTCAACCGTATAGCAGAAGACATTGATCTATTTTGTTGTACTCTGGATGGGTTCATAGCGAGAGCTCTCTTTGAAATAAGTTATGGTCCTACTGTGACATAAATATGGTGTTTGTAATAGAAATAAGTACACATCATCAATATAATAGTTGTGTATTGTACTTTGTAAAAAAATAGTTGTCTACATTATCGCATTAGGTGATAAACCTGTAATGATAATTGTATAGTTGGAAATAAATAAATAAATAAATAAAATCTTTT
>JAVANC010000009.1:35630514-35690819 GCA_033319125.1 Parnassius glacialis | reverse complement strand
GTTGTCATAAAAACCAATTTTTGGTTTTTGGACTTTTATTAAGAAATTATTACATTTAAGTATGAATTGAGATATGATTCACATAGGAAAAACTTATGCACGGCTGCGTGCATGAAGCCTGAAATTGTAGAGTTACAGAGAATTCAATAAAATACCATAAAAGGTAAGACTTCATTGACAGCTATTTTAAAAGTGATAAATAGTGTGAAAATACGAAGTAAAATGATATGTTATTGTGTAAAAACGTTACAGGATCCTATAGAAATAAAGGTGATGCAAAATATAAATGCAGAAAATCAAAAACAGAATGAAAAAAAATAGTATAAAGTGATGCAAAACATGAATGCAGAATATCAAAACAGAATGAAGAATTAGTGTACAATGAAATGTAAGTAGTATAACACTACATTTTCCCCCCGACCCTGGAAAATTTTTGACTCAGCAAAAATTTTGATATATACATTCTAAAATAAACCATAAAAACACAGCTTTGCAGAAACAGACATCACCAGTCAAAATCAGATATACTATCTCTTACATTCATCATCTGCATTCATGTAAGGGTGGAGTTCACATTCAATGACTACCACTCTAAAAGTGTGTTTTCGAAACGACATTAAGGCTTATTTAAGGAGTAGTCAACCGCTCCTGTGTGGAAAAAAAAAATTAGTCGAAGAAACACCACTCTTAGAAGTGTGTTTTCGAAAGGACATTCAGGCTTATTTAAGGAGTTGTCAACCGCTCCTAAGTGAAGATAAAAAATTGAGGGAGTAGTCAGCTGCTCCCAGGTGAAGATAAAGGTAAAGAAATACCTCAAGTAAGCTTTAGTCGCTATGACTTAAGTAAAGATTAAGAACGGCCAGAGCGGTAGGGCTCAAAGCCAGAGATCAGCAACATCACCAACGAGATGTGTCTGAAATAAAAATAAAAAGTGACGATTAACCAACGAAAGTTCGAGGTCCTAAAGCAAGATGTGTTGAAGAACACTGGATCATCAAACAACAAACAAATTAAAAGAAAATAATAAGAAGAAAATGGTGATATTTATACATATATACAAATTAACAGTTATATTTATACATATATACAAATTAACAGTTAATAAATGTATAGAAATAATAAGGTGAAAGTGGTGATATTTATACATATATACAAATGAACAGTTAATAAATGTTTAGAAAAGTTATGGTTTGTTTCGCTTCAGCTTTCAAAAACAATTTTATATAAAGTGCAAAGTGTAAAGTTAAGTTTAAGAAATAAAAATATTATTAAAAATCGTACCTCTAAGTTATCTAGAATAAATATATTAGAGTGATGAATGTAACTTAGAGTGATGAATGTAAGTGAAGTGTTATTTGTAGGCCTAAATATAATCCAAATAAGTTGAAAAACTAGAAGAAGTTTTGTTTTAGAATTTTGAAGGAAAATTGTACCTCTTTAAGTTATCTGGAATAAAAGGTAGGTTAAGGTGATGAATGTAAGTGAAGTGTTATATGTAGGCCTAAATATAATCCA
This sequence comes from Parnassius glacialis, assembly GCA_033319125.1. Taxonomy (NCBI): domain Eukaryota; kingdom Metazoa; phylum Arthropoda; class Insecta; order Lepidoptera; family Papilionidae; genus Parnassius; species Parnassius glacialis. The sequence goes on along the minus strand of JAVANC010000009.1, from coordinate 35,689,304 downwards.
GATAAGTTGAAAAACTAGAAGAAGTTTTGTTTTAGAATTTTGAAGGTATGAAAAGGATGTATAAATGAATGATGAATAATGAGTTAAGAACGAAAGGGAAAGCAATTATATCAAAAGGGAATGGACAAGGCGCAGTAAAGGTGAAGAATTAAAAATTAAATTAAGCAAGCTTTAGTCGAAGAGACCGAAGCCCATAACTTCATCGTCAGACTCAGATTCTTCCTTCTTGGACTCTCTCTTCCTTCTTCTCAGCTGCCGGCGCTGCAGCAGCGGCGACCGCGGCCACGGCCACGGGCGCTGTTCCACCGACGGGCATGGTCGACAACTTCTCACGACCCTGCGCGATCAGTTCTTCACTCTTGCCATTGAGTTCCGAGATGACCTTCTTTAGTTTCTCGGAGTTTGCCTCAACACCGACAGAGTTGAGGATCTTCACAGACAGAGTCGACGACTGGCGTGTAGGATCCCAGCGCCTGGCTTGCAGGATGCGCCGACGACTTCAGGATGCGCCGGATGTAGATGGAGGCGGAACAGAGATTTGTAGGTTCCGGCGACTCCAGGTAGAGTAGAGACTTGTGGGATCTCGGCGACTTCAGGCAGAGCAACGTTTTGTAGGATCCGGCGACTTCAGGCAGAGCAACGGATCGTAGAGTCCAGTGGCTTCAGGCAGGATAGAGGCTTGCAGGATCCCGGGGCAGAGCGGCCCCGGGATAAGGCCTTTAGAAGATGCTTCCGATACGAGAACTGAAGCAAGACTGAATTTCTTCACCGATTGTTCGGCTTTTATATCTTTCTAGAGAGAACGGAAAAATTATTTAAATTAAAAGGAAATTTATTGTAAATGACCTAGAGCAAAAGAGTATTTATGTGAAAATATCGAGATAAAACATTATATCGGTAACGAATTTGAATAAAAATTGCCATGACAACGGTATAAATAGTAGTTGTCATAAAAACCAATTTTTGGTTTTGGACTTTTATTAAGAAATTATTACATTTAAGTATGAATTGAGATATGATTCACATAGGAAAAACTTATGCACGGCTGCGTGCATGAAGCCTGAAATTGTAGAGTTACAGAGAATTCAATAAAATACCATAAAAGGTAAGACTTCATTGACAGCTATTTTAAAAGTGATAAATAGTGTGAAAATACGAAGTAAAATGATATGTTATTGTGTAAAAACGTTACAGGATCCTATAGAAATAAAGGTGATGCAAAATATAAATGCAGAAAATCAAAAACAGAATGAAAAAAATAGTATAAAGTGATGCAAAACATGAATGCAGAATATCAAAACAGAATGAAGAATTAGTGTACAATGAAATGTAAGTAGTATAACACTACAAGTGTGAGTGAGAAAGATAGTGACGCTTTCGATTCAGATGATAATGGGTGAGTGAGACAGATAGTGACGTTTTCGATTCAGATGCTAATGGGTGAGTAAGATAGATAGTAACAATAAAGTGTCAAATACCAAGAAAATCATTTGATGAGGTACGAGCGAGTGCCATGTAGTGGCGGTTAAGAATATCCACTACCCTATATCTTCCCGTAGGTGTCGTAAAAGGCGACAAAGAGAAACAGGCAGTAGATGGGCAGCAGCATCTTCCTGATAACAGTGAAGGTGCGGTTGCTACCTACGACGACTCGACCTGGCAACTTATAACGCACTCACCCTGAGGACTGACGAGAAGATCCTGGAGCCGGAAGAAGAGATAGAAAATTTGCGCTCGAATGTCATAGGATTATCCGAAGTTCGAAGAGAGGGGGAGGACACGGATCCTCGAATCCGGCAATTAGTTCTATCACCGAGAGAGCGACCTTCTGTCCCAAGGAGGTGTCGGATTTATCGTCCACAAGTCTCTCGTTAACAACGTTGTAAAGATTGAGAGTGTGTCGACGAGGGTTTCGTACCTTATACTCAAAATCACCGAATGGTATTCGCTAAAGGTCATACAGGTTTACGCACTAAACTTGGCACATCCCGATAAGGAGGTGAAGGAAATGTATGAGGATATCTCTAGAGCCATTCATTCCTCCAAAACTACTATACAATGTTAATTGGAGACTTCAATGCAAAAATAAGCACAAGAGAGAACGGTGAGCTGAATGTAGGGAAATTTGGAATAGGGCAACGGAACCGAAGGGGCCAGCAGCTGGCCGGAGAAAAAGAAAATATTTATGATGAACTCTTTCTTCCAGAAGTTTCCCCACAGGAAGTAGACCTGGTCGAGTCCCGACGGTTCGAAAAAACGAGACTGACTTCATTATGACGACGAAACGACAACTATTCAGTGATGTCTCCGTGATCGCGAGGGTGAAAACTGGTAGCGATCACCGAACGGTTAAAGGCACACTAAACCTAAACGTGAAGTTGAAAAAGTATCGTCTAATGAAGTCAACGCTCCGTACCCCTCGTGCTCTTTTCCAAAGTCCTGAAACCTTTCATCTTGAGTTACAAAACCGTTTTCAGTGCCTAGAAGACTACAATGAAGTGGACGATATGAATGACAAGCTCGTGGAAACTGTCCATGTGGTCGGAGCTAAGTTCTACAAGACACGCCGCAGAAGAACACAAAAACTTTCCGATCACACTCTTAATCTCACGGCTGTTAGACGCGAAATGAAGCTACATTCTTCAACAGATTTGACAGTATACAGGCAACTGAACAGACAGATCTTAGCGATTATTTTCAGCGAGACTTATGCAACTTCAATACAGCTCGTATTGAAGAAGCGATCGAGCGGAACCAAGGCTCCAAAGTCTTTGCCAGAGATGTGTCTACCAGAAAGAGCCAACTGTCAAAGCTGAAGACCGAATGTGGCAGCATCGTTTCCAGGGCACTTGAGATTATGAGTGAGATTGAGAGGTTCTATAGGTAGCTGTACCCGTCATCGTTGGAGCCACATGCAAGTTTGAGTAACGATCCAAGAGCGAGTCTTATCCGACACTATTCTGAAGATATCCCGGACGTCAGTCTGAGCGAGATTAGAGTGACTCTCCAGCATGCCTCTCCTGAAAGCGAGTGGAAAACCGGTACTTGTAGTCCTTCAGAAGCTCTTTGAATCCGTTCTCCATGGTGGCATTACTCCGGAGGCGTGGGGCAGAATTGCGGTGGTCTTGTTTTTCAAGAAAGGCGACAATTCTCCCTTGACAAACTACACCGATTTCCCTTCTGAGTCGCGTCTACGTGCTGTTTACGAGAGTCATTACGAATCGTCTCACATGCAGACTTGACGACTTCCAGCCTCCCGAACAAGCCAGTTTCCAAAAAGGATTTACCATGGACCACATACACACATTTCGGCAAATTTTAAAGAAGACAGAGGAGTATAATCTGCTACTCTGCCTTGCGTATGTGGACTATAAGAAAGCCTTTGATTCTCTCGAAATTTGGACGGTGCTGCAGTCCCTTCAGCGGTGCTAAGTTGACTGCCGGTATAAATCTTTCTATTTATCCAACTGCAGAGATTTGTAAGACAGGGTGACGTTATATCCCCGAAACTCTTCACCGCTGCATTGGAAAACGTTTTCAAGCTACTGGACTGGCAAGGATGCGGTATTAACATGAATGGCGAGTACATCACTCACCTTCGATTTGCCGACGATATAGTCCTTATGCCAGAATCGCTGGAGGACCTAAGCACTATGCTTAATGACCTCAATAGTGTCTCCCAACGGATAGGTCTTAAGATGAACATGGACAAACAAAAATCACGTTTAACGTCCATGTCACACCTATGCCGGTAGTTGTTGGGGAGCACAAAGCTCGAAGTTGTTGACGAATATGTTTACCTGGGACAAATAGTCCGACTAGGTAAGTCCAACTTCAACCGAGAGGTCAATCGACGGATTCAACTCGGGTGAGCAGCGTTCGGGAAACTACGACACATCTTCTCGTTAGACATACCTCAAAACCTAAATACGAAATTGTACAACTAGTGCGTATTGCCAGTGATGACCTATGGTAGTAAGACGTGGTCCTTCACTGCTAGCCGTATGAGGAAGCTCAAGGTCGCTCAGAAGCTTCGAGCTATGAAGAGGTCTATGCTCAGGGTTTCTCTACGTGATAAACTTAGAAATGTGGATATCCTCACTTCTAAGTTTTTCAGTAGAACTAGAGTAACCAATATAGTCCAACAGATTAGTAAGCTGAAGTGGCAGTGGGCCGGCCATATAGCTCGAAGAACCGACAACCGATGGGGAAGAAAGGTTCTCGAGTGGCATCCTCGTACCGGTAGGCGAAGTGTAGGGCGACCCCCCACTGGAGGGATTGACGACTTGGTAAGAAGTAAGACATGCAGGAAGTCGATTAATGCAAGTGGCTCAGGACCGTGCTTTGTGGCATTCCTTGGGGGGGGCCTATGTTCAGCAGTGGACTTGTGAAAGGCTGTAATGATGATGACGATGAGCGAGACAGATAGTGACGCCACTTTTTGAGTGTTGGCTCACGCAATGTAGATCAGTACATTTTTTTTATAGGATAAGGGTGACAAACGAGCACACAGTCCACCTGATGGTAAGAGGTTGCTGCGACCTATAGACATCTACATCTATCCTCTATTACAAATCAAAATGTAGATGCGTTGTCACCCGTGAGGACTAAGATGGAATGCCTCATTTCCAGTAAATAGGGCCTCCGGCCACCTGCACTCACCAAGCGAAACGCAGAGGTAAACCTCTACTTCACGCTGGTTTTCTGTGAGGTCGTGGTACCACCCCGGTTCGAGCCGGCCCATCCGTGCGACAGCAAAAGCTGCCGCGTGGCTCTACCACTGATGATAACATTACACTCCCTCGTTTACTACGCATCTTTTCGTATTCGTTCGTGTTATTTCGTACTTACCGACTTTTTGCTACGCTTATTGGACTTGTTTGTTTGTGATTTGGATTTGGACAGTTTCGATCTTTTAACGATATCCTTGTTTTTCTCCTGGACTATAGTGTGATCGTGTTGTGCCAACACGTCTGTTTACACCACACAGGAATATGCAAACATGCACTACATTTATGGGAAATACAGAGGCAATGCTAGTGCTGCGGCTAAACTGTATCACGAGAGATACCAAAATGTTCATCGCTATCCAGATCATCGAGTTTTTACAAATGTGCATCATCTACTCTTTACTGAGGGCAGACTTCCAAACCAAATACATGGTGAATAAAGAAGTTCGTTACCTTACGAGGACATAGTATTATATAAAGTTGAAGAAGACCCAAGTACTTCGGTACGAGCAATTCAGGAAAGCACAGGAGTGCCCAAAAGTACAGCTCACAAAATAAGTTACACCCGTATCATGTACAGAGAGTACAAACCCTGCTACCTCAAGATTATGAAGGTCGGGTTGCGTTTTGCCAAACGTTGCTACAAAAACACCGCGAAGACCCGCGATTCTTAAAAAAAAAATTGTGTATGGTTCTATCGACATTTAAAACAAGACGGTTACATGAACCTACATAATTTACACGAGTGGCACGTAGAGAATACGAATTTAATGAGAGAAGACAGATCTGAATATCGTTTTAAAATAAACATGTGGACTGGAATTTTTAACCAAAGAGTCATAGGACTTTTTGAGTTGCAAGAGGTCTTGAATGCTGAAATTTATTTAGATTTTTTACAAAATAATTTACCTAATTTACTTGAAAAAGTGAAGTATTTACAGAGAGATGTGGTATTAGCAAGATGGCTACCCAGCTCACTATGCCCGTTCCGTGACAGAATATCTCAAAGAAGAATATTCGGGCAGAGGGTAGAGCGCTCTGTTACGATCTCGTGTCTAGCCCGTTCTCCGGATATAAATCCGTTAGATTTTTTTTTAATGGGGAGCAATGCAACAGATAGTTTATTTAAAGCCAATTGAAACTTTAGCTGAGCTTTGGCAAAGAATTAGGGAAGCAGCTGAATTTGTCAACCCGGTCTTTTTAAGAAGATGTCGAGCTTGTATTGCGGCTGAAGAAAAGCAATTTGAACACATTTTGTAAAAAATATCAGCATCCAAATAATTGTTGTTTAATTTTAAACTTAAAAAAATTAATCCTAAATTAAGAAAAAGTATGACTCGAATGCGTCACTATCTGTCTCACTCACACCTCATGGATTGATTCTTTCTCACACTTAACCTAAAATCTTAGTTACTCTTATAACAAGCTTTGGTTACACTAAAATAATTTTTAGTAGTTAAAAATAATTTTATCAAAACTGGGATAATTGAAAATTTTTTTTTTCTTGTAATCTAAGAAATAATGTAGGAAGTGCTATACCAATTTAGAATCCTTATTAAATTTTAATAAAAGCACCCAATCAAAAACATTATAAAAATAACGACTTTCAAGTGGGTCCTATATATTTATATAGAGAAAGGTTATTTTTTGTATGTGTTAGCGCGAAAATGGATTTTGCTGTAAGTTCCCACACAAGCCTATAATTATTGCAGTATGTCTGAATACGATCTTCGCCCCACCAATATTAAATGAAAAAACGACTATTTCTTAGTGTATTGCGCTTAAAGTTTAACGAAATCCGTTGTATAGTGGCTAAATTAGTACACTAGACTAGCTTTTTCTACTCGATTTTCTTTATATTATGACATTCACAATTGTTTTACAATGAACATATATAATTTACTACTATAGTGCCACCTGTCGTGTCAATATTTTGTTTTATTTTTTTAGCACTAAAACAACATAATATTAGGTTTTTTACATGACTCATTTTGGTCCATGAATATAAAATTTATTTATAACTTGACTACATCGCCACCTGTCGGGTTCTGGCATAACTATGAAGCATCATCTTATGAAAAATAAATATACGAGTATACTGTGTGCATAGCCTAAGAGCCAGTGAGCGGCAGACTTACGGTATTTCAATAAGCTTCACATTTTTTCAGTTAATCCCCTATACCTGAGGTACATGAAACGGAGACTCTTTAGTTTGACCGGCGGTCGATATAGAGACGCTCCGGTGTTACAGGTGTAAAAAAATGACCCAAAAAAAGTGATAGCAATAAGTAAGCCGCTTTGACATCTTGAAATATTTAATAAAAGTTACCGAAAAATAACATTGGCAGACACTTATGACGGTTTCAAGGTTATGGCAGACAGGTTGAAAAGTACAATATTTTATTAATAATTAACGTTATTTCAATAAAGCTGCAATTTATATATATTGTTGATAATATTATTTGACATGTATAATTTTCACGGCAGACACATATTGTGGGTGTATCACCCAGGCAGACAACAAACTTCTGAGGCGCCCATAAGCGCGTACTATAATAGCGCTCGCTCTATTGCAGTCTTTTTCTTTCTAGTTTTGCACGCTCTGATACGGATATCATAATTATCATGCTTGGTAATATGGTACATTTAAAAAAATGCTTTTCTCAAGTATAGGTTCTCACGGGAACAGGAAATTATGAACGATTCATAAATGTTTCAAAAGTTTATGAGCAACGTGGTGATTTATTGAGTGAAAATTTGCTAGGTTTCTATGCATTTACGGGCTGTGATTATAATCCAGCTTTTTTAATAAGGGAAAAAAACGACCCTTTACCATACTACAAAAAACTCAGGCATACCAAGAACGCTTCACAGCTTTTGTTGACAGTAATTTAGCTGAGAACCAAAAACAACAGCTTTTTAATGTTGTCCAAAAGTTTATCTGTCAAATAAATACTGCAAAGAAATCAGTTGATGTAGATGATGGCAGGTTCCATCTTTTTATAAATAATTATAGACCAAAAGATTTCAATGAAAAATTTAGTAAGAAATTACTGTTTTGATGGAAGCTCTTTACCACCGCGTGTAAACGTGAGCTGTATCAGCAATTTTTACGTGAGCATTATATTTAGTATATATATTTAACATATAGCATTTGGAAAAATGCTCATCAAAAATATCCAGTATTATTAGATCCACAGGAGCGCGGCTGGATTGAAGAAAATGATACGTATATATTTAAATGATTCGACGGAGATCAGTTGCCCAGTGTTGTGAACGAATTAGTCACAGATCTACCAGGTAATTTTCATTTATAAGAAGTTGTACTTTTAAATTATTTATTTTTTTATAATTAACTTGATTTACAAATTAAAACATTATTTGCAAAAATAATAACGTCTGATGCTGAGAATGTAGATTTCGATAGAATTGATGCATCTGACGATAAACCTGAAGGCTACAACTCCGATAGCCAAGAATAATATGATTTGAATATCTTTAAAATTATTGAGTTTTTAATAAAATGCGTAATAAACATTTTCATGAATAAATTAATATTATTATGACATCATAACATTAAAACATAAACAAATAAATATTACTATTGTGTGCTTATTCGACATTTATTTATTTTATAACCCGTAATTATTATTAATTGCAATCAATATGAAACGATCGTATTTACTTTCAATTAATATAATGTTTTTTTTTAATTCATTTAACGACATTAAAAAGCTGTTGTTTTTGGTTCTCAGCTAAATTACAGCCACTAAAAGCTGTAAAGCGTATTTGGTATGCCTGAGTTTTTTGTAGTAACGTAAAAGGTCGTTTTTACCCTTATTAAAAAAAATTGGATTATAATTACAGCTCGTAAATGCATAGAAACCAAGCAAACTTTCACTCAATAAATCACCAAGCTGCTCATAAATTTTTGAAATATTTATGAATCGTTCATTATTTCCTGTTCCCGTGAGAATCCATACTTGAGAAGAGCTATTTTTTCTGCCGACTTCCAAACAGGAGACGATACTCAATTCGACTATATGTTCTTTTTATGTACCTTACCTCATAACTTTTTACTGGGTGAATCGATTTCGATAATTCTTTTTTTATTTGAGAGGTGATACTTTTTTATGGTCCCATACAAATTTGATCAAGGTCAGTCCAACAGCTATTGAGATATTCTTAATAACTTATATTGAAGTTGGCTGTAAAAAAAAAATAATCTTTAGTTATTAAATGTAGCATATTACCAAGCATGATTATTATGATATCCATATCAGAGCGTACAAAACTAGAAAGAAAAAGACTGCAATAGAGCGAGCGCTATTATAGTACGCGCTTATGGGCGCCCCAGAACTTTGTTGTCTGCCTGGGTGATACAACCACAATATGTGTCTGGCGTGAAAATTATACATGTCAAATAATATTATCAACAATATATATATATATATATATATATAATTTTTTTATAGGATAAGGTAGACAAACGAGCACACAGTCCACCTGATGGTAAGTGGTTGCTATGACCCATAGACATCTACATCTATCCTCTATTACAAATCAAAATGTAGATGTGTTGTCACCCGTGAGGACTAAGATGGAATGCCTCATTTCCAGGAAAAAGGGCCTCCGGCCACCTGCACTCACCAAGTGAAACGCAGAGTTAAACCTCTACTTCACGTTGGTTTTCTGTGAGGTCGTGGTACTACCCCGGTTCGAGCCGGCCCATCCGTGCGACAGCAAAAGCTGCCGCGTGGCTCTATCACTGTTAAATTGCACCTTTATTGAAATAACGTAAATTATTAATGAAAAATTGTACGTCTACCTGTCTGCCATGACCTTGAAACCGTCAAAGGTGTCTGCCAATGTTATTTTTCGGAAACTTTTATTAAATATTTCAAGATGTCATAGCGGCATACTTATTGGTATCACGTATTTTTTGGGTCATTTTTTACACCTTTAACACCTGAGCGTCTCTGTATCGACTGCCGGTCAAACTAAGGACTCTCCGTTTCATGTACCTCAGGTATAGGGAATTAACTGCAAAAAGTGAAGCTTATTGAAATACCGTAAGTCTGCCGCTCACTGGCTCTTAAGCTATATGATCAAGATCAAGTAGTTCAAAAGTTACACAATCTGAATCACCCATTTAGGATAAGCATGATTTTGGCTTGGTTTTTGCGTAATTTTAAATGTACGCAGGGCTTCGTCTTTTTTTTGTACTTTATTAGCCTATGAAAATAATAAATGATACAATTCTAAAATAATAATATATTTATTTTATTTGAAATAATCTCTTATTAATTATATCACTGCTATCGGGTTTTTAGCTTTACATAATATTTTTTTGTATACTGTCCTTTTATAATAAAACTTGCGGCATAGAATGAGGAGATATACTCGTAAAATATTACAAAATATAATAGTAAATGAAGAAAATCTGCAAATTTATCAGTCTTCTTGGGAAAGCTTTGTATAAAGTAAAATGAAAAACGAGTAACGTAAGATATTTTAGGTGCATTTAAATGTGTTTATCAAAGCAGAACGAACTATTGTGTTTATAATTATTTATAACTTGGTTTCTTATTGTTTGATTTCACAAGGACAAACAAAGTCCGTGCGGGATTCGATCGAACACGCAGACCTCACCGCTGCAACTCATTGCGAAACCCCTACGCCTTTCAAAATATTTTAATCCGCATGTATGCAGCTTTATACGTGGTAGAGCCACGCCACAGCTATATTAGTAGTATAGCTGTAGCACGAATAAGTCGGCTCGACCGGGGAAGGGCCACGCTCTCACAGAATACCAGCGTAAAATAGCAGCTTAAAACTGCTGTGTTTCGTATGGTGAGTGTAGAGAACCGGAGACCCTTTTTACTGAAAAAGAGGCATTCCATCTTAGTCCTCAGGGATGACAACACATCTGCATTTTGATTCGCAAACGAAGATATATGTAGATGTCTATGGGCGACAGCAACCACTTACCATCAGGTGGACTGGGTGCTCGTTTGTCACCCAATCCTATAAAAAAATCCTTCACCGCCGAGCACATGCTAAATCAGCGCCTAAAATTGCAGTTAACGATTTCATTAGTGCCGGCGTCAGATACTGAACCTGGCAGGATCAGATCAGATCAGAGGATCATGACGTGGGCTACTCGCGTACTTTGTTCTTTAGCCCCTGGCTCCCGGCCCTCATGATAATGAAGATGAACGATCGTTTTCCATTTGGGCTTGTTTTTGTGTCATATGTTTTATTTTGTTTATTAATGACTTCGAGTACTGCAATCGGTCAAAATAATGGATTGGGCTAAAACTTTTTGTGTCAGGTTTAAATCCGATGATTAAAGTTACATTTCTCATATTCGTTTAATATTAATATAGAATCATGGTGACAAATGAGCACACAGTCCACCTGATGGTAAGTTGATGCTGTGGGCCATGGATGTCTTTATATAATATGCTAAATTAAGATGGTATGCTTTGTTTCCAGTAAGACAATTCTCTACACTCACCGTATTCTGTGAGAGCATGGTCCTTCTTACCATGATATAGCGACAGCGTGACTCTACCACGTACCCATGTTGCTGTATATATAAAACAGTAATAATTTTGTATTATTAATAGTTCGGGGAAATAGTTTTTCGTATTTTGTTTATTTAAAATTGAAGAAAAATCTCTTTGGTTGTACTGTTTGTATCTGGCTGGTTTTTGGTTTTTAAAGGACACTAAGAAAAAGAAAAATTAAAATTAATAAACACTTTACCTTCATTTTGTAATTTTTATTCTGAAATGAATGAATAAATTCGATACATTCTGAAGTTTTATTACAATAAAGGGAAAAATGCGACTCAAGCCACTACACTAACCTTGCATCCTCAGATTTTCACCTGTTTCGGTCTCTTCAGAATTCTTTGGGCAGTATTAGGTTAACGTCAAAAGAGGACTAACAAAACTACTTGTCCCATTTTTTGATCAGAAATCCCGAGATTTTGACAACAACAGGTTTATGTCACTACCTACAAGATGGCATTAAGTTATCGAACACAACGACACTTGTATATTATAATTAAATGTTAAAAACTAAAAAAAATTAACTTTGAAAAAAACTTATTTTCCGGGTAATAGAACTACTTGGTAGTTTTAGTTGTTTTTTTTTTATAAAACCAACAAACGAACTTACCTGGTGTTAATTTTTTTATATGATAGGGTGACAAACGAGCACACAGTCCACCTGATGATACGTGGTTGCTGTGGCCCATAGACATCTACATTTATCCTCGTTTGCGAATCAAAATAAAGATGAGTTGTCACCCGTGAGAACTAAGATGGAATGCCTCATATCCAGCAAAAAGGGTCTCCGATTCTCTACACTCACCATATGAAACACAGCACTGTTGAGCTGCTATTTTACGGTGGTATTCTGTGAGAGCGTGGTCCTTCACCGGTCGAGCCGATCCATTCGTGATACAACTATACTACTAATATAGATGCAGCATGACTCTTCCACGTATCAAATTTTAAACAAAGAATGCTACAGATGCGATGTCACCTCTCAGGACTAAGATGGAATGCCTTACTGCTTGTTATATATATTCTGGTACTGTATATCCCTCAAAGCCAAATGCAACAGTGATAGCACTGATGTTTGGCGCCAGAAATAAGCAAGGGGGGTACCTACCTAAACGGACTCCTGGACGAAAAAGAGTCCCACCACACAGATATAATAAATGTTGGATATTATTACGTTATGTACATTTAAATAAATCAAATATATAAGAAGTTCCTGAAGAAACTCTTTAGCGGTTAATGATAAACAAAGTAAAGTTATTGTTTGTACATCAGATCTAAAATTAAGAATTCGAAAATGGCCTCCCCTTTCTTCTTCAATTTTTTTTTATTTATTTGCCTTTTAAGTGAAATATACAGTACAATAAATAATTACATTATAAAAATATAAAATTAATCCTAAATTCAATGAAGTTTCCAAAAATATTACCTATCTATTAAAAAATATAAAATTAAGTAACAGTCTATATACGTACACTACTGGGCACAGGCTTTGCCTCATTTCTATATCTGTATATTCTCTGCTTTTACTTAGGATAACAAAATGCAATAAGATTATATTTACACTTAAATTGTATTTAGCAATGCAGTCCCATAAACATGATAAAAAATTACTTATTCCGTGAATATATACTGTCAAATGTTTGCACAATTCTTTCACATAAAATTATTGTTCTATATTTTATGAGACACCGTCGTTAACAATCTCCATATCACAGAAATGTTACATTATAGTCGTAAAGAACAGTAATGAATTGCGTGTAATCGAGTGTGTGGAGCTGTAGTAATGGCCATAACTTCACTTTGTGTTCGACAAGTTTATCTGCTCTCGAATAATGTAATTATGTGGAGGTATAATAAAACCCGCGGAAACTCAGAAACTAAACGCTCTTTGTAAATTTTACGGTACGAGAGCTACCAGATTTCGATCCCCACCAGAATTAATGAAATTGAGAATTATACCTTTAAGTGCTGATTTACTACAAACATTGTATATTAAAATATAAACAAGACAATGTGATCTCTTATTTCGTGGTGGATTTAAAATTATCCCCTAACCCATATCTTACCGTGGGTGCAGAGAGGCGACAGAGTGAAACTGAAACAGGAGATGGGCAGCGGCATCTTCCTGATAGCAGCCAACCCGTCTGCCAAGCATGGCAACTATGGCAAAATCCCTTCTTTTAGGAATTCCAATCTATGAGAGAGATCTATGTATATTAGTGAACGTCTAATAGGCTGGAATGAATACATGTAAAGACCGTAGCAAACCGTAGCAGCGTAGCAGACTAACTGCTACATAACTCTCGGAAATAAGAGAAGGCCTATGCCCGACAGAGGAACGTATTGGCTGCAAATTTACAATTTTAATAAATGGCGGATGAGTTTGGAAGTCGATTGAGATAAAGGTGTTAATAGGAGTAAAGATTAGTTTAAACTACCACAAACGATTTTCCAGACTGTCTACTTTCAAATTGAACTAATTTTGATTTCATTTTATTTATATTTAATAAATGAAGTGCCTAAGACGTTTTCTCCTAGTGAATTAAACACTTTCTGGCTATTCTAATTCTTAGTCATCATCAGCCCGTAAAAGTCAACTGCTCGACCATGGTCTCTTCCGTAGATGTTCGGCTATTGTTACTTGTGATTTTACGTATACAGCGATGTAATAAAACTTTAAAAGAAACATGATAATATGATATTTACGGTGAGCTACCACGGCTCCAAATATATATATATATATAATATAAGGTATTTCTCATTTCTAAGAGAATATATGCGTTGTAACGGCCCAACCCATTAAGAGTGGGATCATTACACTTCTACGCTTTCTACTTTTCTAGCACCTTTGTTACCTTGAAGTGTTACCTTAAATGATATACTCATTGAAGCTACATTTTCGCAAACATTTTAATCATAGTAACTTCTGCAGATAAAGCGGTCATGAAATTAGATTAGGAGTTTTTTGGCTATCTCTGCGTCTTCAAACTGGTATCTTCTTAACCCTTCTGACTGAATACCCTGAACTACTCCCATGCTGCTATTGAACATTCCTTCGTTTGCCTTGATGACTCTCTTGAGGACTCACACCCTTGGGTGGTATGTGACATTATGGGTGATACTAGGCCTCCAGTGTTATTTGAGTCATTGGAATAGCACCAGGAGGATGTTTCTGTTCATACTTCTTGGGTTCCCTAGACTCATCTCGTGCATTTATCGCGTACAGTTTCGTTGTTAATTTAGTTAACATTATCTGCTTGTATGCGTCCCCATCGGCAAATTTTCTCTAGAGGCTGAAACAAAAATTTATAAAAAAGACATTTTTTTTAGACATTAACGTAGGAATTCTTAAAAAGTCCAAAATATAAAGCAAAAATAAATATTTTGAAAAAACCCACGATGGATGCAAATGTAGTAATAAAAAAATAGTAAAAGATTATAATAAAAGTGAAAATTCTACTAGAAGGAAATAAGTCACGAAAGATAAAATAAGAAGCGTTAGGTTACGCTCTCTTCCTTGTTTCTGCCACCGCATAGATAACATTGCTGTGTTGCGTTTATATTTATAAGCTGTGTGGCTGTCATCTTAGTCCTTAGAGGTAATAATGCATCTGTTAGCCTTCTTTTGACGAAGTAGGCTCAAGGTGTACATGGACTGCAGTAACCACTTACTATTAGATGGACTGACTTAGAACAGAGGTCTAACGAGCATGCATCTCACTCGATGGTATGTGATTACCCTCGCCCAAAAAATATTGCAACACCAGGGGAATTGCAGGTAAGTTGCCGGCCTTTCAGAATGGAGTATGCTGGCTTGCATCATACCACTGATATGCAGAAGGGACAGCAAAGGTCATCATATCACTAATATGCAGAAGGAACAGCACGCCACTTCGTGGAACATCAGCATTGAAAGACTTGTAATCGGAGCATGCACCGTCTACTACAACCTTGATGCTTGATTTGCAATGAAACTGCTAAGTTCATATCATATTTAAGTACGAACAGACAAATGTGACGTGGGGTCTTTGTTTATATAGGTATTGATTAATTGGTTAGCATACATACCAAACACCATTTATGTCTAGTAATGTTAACAGCGATAGATATTAAGTAAGATATTTTAAACTGATTGTGTTAGGATGAAAAGACAATTTTTAGTGTCACTGTATTCATAAATATTAATCATCATCATGAAGCAGCACAGACATGTGCATTGTATAAAATTTGTTTTAAAATGTATTGACAGATAATAATCATACCCCAAAATACCATAAAAGCGAAAATGACTAGGTGACACGTTCATTTAGAGCCGCCTTTACACACACGGTCTTTAACGCTTGAATCGACTTTCGCGTGGGAAAGAGCGTGCATGTAAAGATATAAAAAGATAATGGAAATGCCCACGTACGCCCTTCGGCCACGCATTTGATCATACTTGACATACGTGCAAGTCTATGTACTTCAAACATAATTTACATGCACGGTTTTGTGAAAACTATTGTCACCGTAAAATAATGGACTTGGAATCTAATAAAATGCCAAGGTCTCGGACTACCTGTACTTTTTGAATTGTTGTTCTATTCAATCTGTAAGTATATTCTACTGGTTTACTTTGGCGTGTGAATGTGCAAGTTTGACATTTTTTGACATTAACAGAGATACGATTATTTATGTAGTAATGGTCCAACCTGTTCAAATCTTCTTGAAGCTTATAACAATCCTCTAATTTTTTTATTTTTAAAAATATCTTTTTATCATCTGCATACAGCATGAACGAGGAATGATTAAAGCATGTATATATATCATATAGATAAGCGTTATATAGGAGGGCCCTAAGTGAGACCCTTGTGGTACGCCAGATGTGATTTTTATAAAGTTTGATTTGTGTCCTCCTACAACTACTGCCTGAGAGCGATTTCTTAGGTAAGAATCAATCCATCTCAGAAGGTCCCGATGTATTCCAAATATTTTTAACTTACGAAGCAAGATGACGTAATCCACGCGGTTGAAGGCTTTTTCGAAATCCGTGTAGATCACGTCAACCTGACCTCCGCCATCCATATGATGCATAGTCTCTGTGATAAAGTGTGTTAAGTTACTAATTGTTGATCTTCCTTTGAGAAAACCGTGCTGAAATTCTGGTAAGCCCCGACTTATGGTAGGGTAAATGTAATTAAAGACTTATTATTCAAAGGTTTTTGCGAATATATTAAGTATAGATATGAGTCTATAATTTTCGACTTTAACACGTGCTACTTTTTAAATATGGGTACTACATGAGCTTCTTTCCAGATGTACGGGAAATAGCCTTCTTAAAGAGATATAAGAGAGAATAAAATGTGAAGAGGCTCCGATAGTGACTTAGCGCATTTAGATATAAATATAGGTGGAATTTTATCACTGCCCGGTCCCTTTTTTAAGTCGACTTGCTGTAGTGCTTTAATAACCTCTTTCTTAGAAACTCGAAAGCAATGTAGATGTTGGTAGTTGCTACTAGAAGGCATTGGTAATTCAACATCGGGATACGAATTAGCAGGTGGGTTGAAAACACTTTTGAAAAATGAGTTGAAAGCTTCTACAATTGCGGGGCCTTCGCTATACGTTATATTATTATATGAGATTCTATTTGGGTAAGAAGAAGTACTACCACGTTTTGATTTAATATAAAAACAAAAACATTTAGGGTTATTCAATATGGCTTGTTGAGTAGTCTCCAAATATTTGTGATAACACTGTTTACTATAATATATTGAAGCACGCCTATGCAATAAAGAGAACATGTTGTAATCCGCTAAGTTATGAAATTTTTTCCAGATTTTGTGAGATTTAGCTTTTTCCTTTAATATATTGTGCAATGTTTTATGTACATATTTGTCTATATAATAATTTAATTGTTTGTAAAAGAAATTTACAGCTTCATCAATATGTCCAGTATATAAATGAGTGGCCCAGTCGATTTCAGATTAATATGTGTTTATTTTAACAAAATCGGCTGAATTAAAATTATATTTATTAATAATAGAGCATTTAAGTGGTGGAATAGTCACATTTAAATCGAATTTTAAAGGAGGATGAAATGGATCTATCGTAGTTAAGGGTTTGTCACATAGTATTATTTCTGTGTCTATATTAGAAAAAATTAAATCTAATGTGTTATTACAACTATTTTTAAAATAAGAGTATTGTCGCAATCCATGATAGGCAAGTTCGTTAATTAATTGCTCCCCTATTATTTGTAGCTCGGTAGAACCCTGTCTTAATATTGTAAGTTCAGTTTCATTCCAGTGAATATTAGTTTATTAGTTAGATTAAAAGCACCCGCAATTATATAAAAGTCGCGCGAGCTAATTCTATTACAAAACGATTCCAAAACCAATTTAATATCTCTAGCGTGAGTTTCGTCCGTACGACGATATTTTGATGATTTACCCGGTGTAGAGGTAGTTATTAAATGCACATTTTGATCGGGCGGGGTATGAGGGGTATAAGGGGCATGGCGCGAGTAATCGTGTGCGCTTCGTGTTGTGAACGTATGACACAGTACCGGTATTGTTATCCAGAGCGTCTCGATAGAAGCGCACTGCTGTTTCCACAATTCGTCAATAGTCGCACAAAGTGTACGACGAATTATGATCGCCACACCTCCACCTGATGATTTGCCTGTTTCTGATAGTACACGATCCTGCCTATACACAATATATCGGTTATCACAGATCTCCCCATCTAAGATACCATCGTGAAACCAGGTTTCTGTGATAATAATTATGTCATTATCATTATTCAATATTTCTAAATAAAGCGAATGAAGTTTTGTACGTAAACCTTGTGCATTTTGGTAATAGCTGGTAATAGGTAATTTGGCATATTGGTGTATATCCATTGAACAAATTATTATCATTAGTCCTCATTAATTTTAACATTGTGTATGTTATATAAAATGATAAATATACAGGCACATATATATATATATATATATATATATATATATATATATATATATATATATATATATATATATATATATATATATATATATATATATATATATATATACATAAATAAACATATTTAAACTTAAGGATACCACCCATACTTAAAACATAATAATTTAGTTTTTATTAGCTGGTAATGATTATGACTATTATAGAGTTTAATTAAATAGCAAAACATAATAATTGCTTGAGCAAACATTGATATTTTTGGTACAATTTTTTGTACTTGTGAGTATAAATAAGCCGACAGTATGCAAATAACTTGGTAATGATTTCTGGATGCGTATAGTTTTATAAGTTGAGATAGAAAGGCTACAAGGTAATTTTGTGATGTGTAATATAAATCGATTGCTAATTGAGTATGGTTGCAATTGGTAAATAGAATAATGGTATTTGTGTTGTGTTGTGTGTTAGTGTGAAGTGTGTGTTTGGTTTTTTTATACAATATTTTGAAATAAAATGACGTACCTTTTTGACAACAATAAAAAAGATTTACGCATTGCTTCAGTACCTTATAAAAATTGCTAAGTTAGTATATATTACCTAATATAGTATAATTTATTTTGTAATTTATTTTAACTTTTTTAAGTTTTAATTTTTAAATTTTTATTAAAGCCAAAAAGACTTATTCTTAAATTTATCTTCGATTCTATTTGATTTGAAGTTCCTATAATATTATGTTACGACTCAATAATTTCATTTGTTTTCCATACTTTTCATATGACTATAAAAATATTTTGTTTAGCTTGTTTAGTCCACTTATTTAAATGCTTTAGATTTTTTTAATGTTCTCTAATTGTATTACTCTGAGCTCATATAACCTTCTACATTTATGAGTTACTACTATCGCTTATTAATTAAATGATTTGAGACTGTTTAAGGAAAATGTTTTATAAGTAAATATTCTATCTATTAAATTTACAACTTTAAATTTTAAATAAAAATCCATAAAAATATTTTTTATACGGAAATAATGGTAGTATTTTTACTATGTTACTTCTAAGCGTTATTCATATATTAGAACAAACACAAGATTATGAGTTTCATTGATTTTTGATTGATTACGTCAACTATCTCGTCTACACCAGAGTAAAATACTCAGAACGGCACCCAGCAACGTCAAAGGTGCGAGATATCTGGTACTGCGATTCTTAATACTAAGCGTAATAATAAAGGTCAATCCTCCATATGAAGGGAGACGCCACTACGTGTAAATAACTTGTTATCACAGAAACGGGTTAATGAACATAGAGATGAAACAGTTCGTTAAATATAAACTTAACTTTCAAAGTTAGTCTTCATGGAAAACTTTAGCGTCAGGTTATGTTCGATGAGTATTAAGCTATATATTTTTAATTAACTTACTTCCAAGTAATATTCATAATTGAAGCTACTGTACTCACCAAGTTTCAAAGCTATATCATTCAACCTCACAGTACAGTTTGAAATGAAAGTTTAATAATTAACTGCAAGCCTGGCACTGTTAGAACAATGAGGTTAATAGCTAACGCTACTCCCTAAACTTACTTATTGTATACTCCAGTTCGTAACTGCACATTAGAATTTTATTAAATTTTATGTAATCTGTAAGCAGTTTCATGTTTTTCGTCATACAACTCATAAAGTCGTAAGGATTTAACGCAGTTATCGCAATATAGAAAATAAATAAACAAAAATGACATTTGGATATAACCACACAAAATAATAATTAAATTAAAGTGCAACATATTTTGTACATTTTAAAAATAAATAAACTACCTTAATATAAGTCATTATCATCGTTACTACCAGTCACATGTCAAACACTGCTGAACGTAGGCACATACAATAGAACAGCAGCAACAAATATTCCTTTTGGAGTTTTTCGTTCTGCGTTCAGGGAATTTCATTTAAAACGTCATAGTATTTTCTTAACTTCGACTTAAGAAGTCTGTTTTTGTAAATTCGAGTTATAGATTATAAATACGTACCTATTATCAATACATAACATTTTTTTCGAGTAACAATGTCTAAATAATTCGCTTAGGGGTTCAGCGGAAGGGAATGGCAATTTTTATCGTCTTACTGACGTCTTAAGGATTACGACTTAAAGAGGTTCAAGCTATTAAGATTCTACTGTATAAAACATGTAAAAAAAGTACATTAAAATAAATAAAATAAAAGTTACATTGTTTACGTTCAACTGCCAATGTAAAACTCTTAATAGTCTGTGTTCAAACAGTCACACAGAGTAGAGATTGTCGCCAAAGAATTTTAAAATGTTGCCGACAAGTAACACTAAAAGATTGACTGAATGAGCACTGTGAATTTTGTGTGATTTCTAATTTTCCTTTTTAATGGTCTCTGGATTGTATCTAGTAACACTATTTCATAGACCTTTCTATTATGTCTTTTACATATGGGACTTCAGGTCATAACTCTGGTATCATAATGCTTATTCATCATAGAGACCTTCTATATTATTACTTTTGTATCATAGACCTTACTATCATAAGTCCCTAATATAGGACTATACATTGTGCGACAGTACTATAGTAGTCAGTCAATAGACTACCCCATATACGTACATATATATACACCCAGGCGTATGCATCTCCGGCAACTCCCTCATATAAACAATCACCAGTAATACACGAACACCCTCATAAACTTCGACATTTTTGACTAGTTTTTCAATTATATTACGGACTCCTTCTTGCCTCGGGCTAGAGTTTGCATATACTTCAGAGTGGACACCTGTTCTAGACGCCTCAGCAGTCTTGAAGGTTCGAACCTGTCCGTCTTTTGCCTACGCGTAGACAGCGACAACCGTCCGTGCATCTACGGGTGCTTATATAGGTTCCATAGCGGTAATGTCGAAACAGACCGACTCATTGACCACTTCCAAATGGCTACAGATTCCTTGCTACAACGGGTCCCATCCGCAGATATCATGATTCTTGGCGATTTTAACGCCCATCACGCCGAATGGCTCGGTTCACGTTTAACCGATCATGCTGGGAGATCTGTTCAATATTTGGCCTTGTCATATGGTCTGACACAACTGGCTAAGCATTGAGCTAGTGCTGAAATAAATACAACTAAACGGGTCACTCAAATCAACAAAAAAAATTGCAGTTACCAAAAAAAAAATCTACCTACTTAAAGACCTGTAAATTCTTACGAGTATGACATGTTGTGGAAAGTCAATATTAACCTCCATTCTATAATCTGGTTCTCATAGATAAAATGGGATTAAGACTGAAATCTAAGTGTCTGAAACTTGAAGTGGTTATGAATGTTTGCGCTTAATTAACGATTGAAATTTGATCTAAATAGAATATTTGATGTCTTTTGAATACTCAGTATAAGTTGATATAATATATCTGTTGTAATATATTATCTACCGAAAGCTATACAAAGTTAAAATATGTAATTAATATGTACAATATTCAAAATTCGAGTATATTATGTAAAAGTTTTAATATTTGTAAATCCCGTTTATTGTAGCCCAGCAATTCTTGTGAATGCCAAGTATACTTACCGAAATGTTCTAATCTTCCGCGATATTTGATACCACAATTTCATAAGTACGTCGAGATTATTTTATATTTTATGACTTCCTATAATATAATTTAAGATTTTATGACTGTCCCGTTGGCCTACGCTAACACGGATTCCAGAGGTGGAGAATCATGGACCTTCCCTGTTGAAAGAATCATGCCCACTTTCCATACATTTAAAAACCTGATAGTGAAAGTTTATGTATAATTATAAAGTATAGTAGAAAAACTACATGTAAGCTTAGAAAATAATGTCATATAGTCATTTTTACGATTTAAACGCTACGAATTCCAAAAAATACAAATGGCACTTTTAGGTTAGGATTTGCCGTAACCAAATAGGTAATAAAGAAATAAATGTGCTATAACTTATTATTAACGCTCGAAGTTAAGATATCAATACTTATCTAGTTATGGTCTAAAACGTCTTTTTTACTTTGTGAATTCCTTGAAACCAACTGCCCCTAAGTCACCACTTACTCTCGATGATTTTCACCATAAATTGAGTGTCTAGCTCTATCTGCTATTTATTCGGCACACATAAATACTTACCAACTACATTTAGTTCATCTTGTATTGTCAAAATGATCACTTATCAACCAAACACATTTCATTGGCCTATGGTACATACTTACATACATACCTGCTGAACAAAATGAAACAAACAAATAAAACACTATGTTAAAGTGGCATGGTTTATTAATTATCATAATTTTCACTTAAATCTCTCACCACTGCTCCAGCAGAATTTCTGGATGACGTACATCCAGAAATTCTGCTGGAGCAGAAATATTTTCTTGATACCATGTAGGGTTGTAAAAAGAAGTAACACAAACAAAATGGCACAGTACACAACGAGACGCAAACGCAACAATATATAATGTACTCTATGGCAACAATGAAGAACTTCGCTGATGCCAATTGCAGAACTGTCAAATGTCAAAAAAATCCGTTTCATTCGTCCGCACTCGATGACATACTGAATGAATAATTTATTTTATTATTATATTATTTTATATTAATATGTACTATACAAATATAAATAAATAAATACTTACTGATTAAATGAAACATAAAATAATGTATAAAACTCAGAAACAGAGTTAAATAGAGTAAAGTAGCAGTGTATAAAGTGGAACGTCTTAGAAAAAGGGTAGATGAGATGCGTTCAGATATATAGTACGTTTACCCTTGACGAAGAATAAGCTTATAGAAATATGTAAAAATATTTTTTTCCTGCGTTTCCTTTAACATATAGATAAGCGTAATTAATTTACAATTCAATTAGCTGAATTTTAAGATTTATTTCATTTCTATACATTGTCAGGTGAAAAATGGGCATTGTTCTTTCTGCTGACCTCTGCTCATCCAGACAGATATCAGGTCTCTGTTGACGCCACTCTTGGCTCCTCGGGCCATTGACTAGACCAGAGTGTGGTGCCACTCACGCTGAAATCGCGATTGCTTTTTGCAGGCTGCAGCTATGTTTGGTACTATAGGTCGGCCGATTGGGGTGGGGATACGGTTTTTCTTTAGATCTTACCCTTGCCTACCCTTGGGTTTCCTTATCGCTGGCAGATCCCCATGTTGTAGCTAATTCTGTTCCTGATGTGGTATTTCTGGGTATGGAACTTTTTATTCCTCCCTCTGTAGTGCCCATCGGAGGCAGATCTCAGCCATGGCTTAGTCGGTCCTGTAAAATAGCATCACGCTCCAATCAGGAGTGCTACCGGGCAGGGGCTGACGCATCAATGTCCCGGGATGTAAATACCAGCGCCCTTGAAAAGAAGTATAATTGCGCTTCCAGGTCCTCCAAAAGAGTCATTACCAAGGCAAAGCCAAAGCAAATAGGCAAAATTGGCGAGAAACTAGTTCAACTTCCTTCTGGAATCCGTGCATTCTTGTCTCTCGCCAATGCTATCCAAGGGAACTTCTATCAGCCTTCTCTTCTATCTCTGTACAGGAAGACGAGTGACTGACTCGTATCATAAATGAGAAAGCCAATCTGCTGACTCTAGATGACGGAAGGAACACAAGGCCGACCATCCCGCGGTTTGAGTGCTCCATGCTAGATGTGCGGTTCACACAACGCTCGGTTTACAAAACACTCCTCTCCCTGGACATACACAAGACAAGAGCTTAACGGTTTCCCCCAATAGTGCAGAGAACGTATGCTCCGTAATTGGCGCCGGTTCTAACGCGTCTTTTCCAGTCCTATGACTTCCGAGGCGTATTCTAGAAATCATTTAAGACGGTTTTTTTCCACCCGATCCCTAAAAAGGTGACCGCTCAGACGCGTCTAACAACAGGCCTT
This sequence comes from Parnassius glacialis, assembly GCA_033319125.1. NCBI lineage: Eukaryota > Metazoa > Arthropoda > Insecta > Lepidoptera > Papilionidae > Parnassius > Parnassius glacialis. The sequence goes on along the minus strand of JAVANC010000009.1, from coordinate 35,665,145 downwards.
TGGCCATCACCTCCTTCTTCTCTAAAATAATGAAATCCATTTTAAACTACCTGCTCATGCGGTACTTTCAGGATGACTAGCTGATTAGTGATCGCCAATACAATTTTCGTGAGATTAAATCAGCTGGTAGTCTTCTGGTCTACCTAATTGATAGATAGGCGGAGGCAGTAGAGTCCAAGGGGGAGGCATTGGTCGTTAGTTTGGACATTGCGAAGGCCTTCAATCAGGTTTGACACTTCTTTCGAAGCTCCCTTCCTATGGCCTTCCCGCGAAATTGTGCAATTGGATCACCAGTTTCCTTGCTGAACGGAGCATCAAGGTCATAGTGGACAGTGCATGCTCCGATTACAAGCTCATTAACGCTGGTTTTCCACAAGACTGCGTGCTATCGCCAACGCTGTTTTTCTGCAAATCAATGTCATGTTGCAAACCGGTAACATTCATCTCTATGCCGATTACATCACTGGTGATGCTTTATGCACCAGCCGTGCCAATATTTCTCTGAAAAACATCGCCGAGTACCTGGAAAAACTTGTGTCTGAAGTAGAGTCCTTGCTAAACAAAACTTCGGATTGAGGGCGACTAAATCTAGTCCAGTTTAATCCTCAGAAGATAAGTTTGCACTTTAACCGCTAAAAAGAAGGGTGATGTTGTTACCTCAGCCAGTATCGGAATCCTCGGCGTTGACGTATCGAGTGACGTGCAATTTCATGGTGACTCACAGAATACCAGCGTCAAATAGCAGCTTAACGCTGCTGTGTTTCGTATGGCGAGTGTAGAGAACCGGAGACCCTTTTTACTGGAAAAGAGGCATTCCATCATAGTCCTCACGGGTGACAACGCATCTGCCTTTTGATTCGCAAACAAGGATAAATGTAGATGTCTATGAGCCACAGCAACCACTTACCATCAGGTGGACTGTGTGCTCGTTTGTCACCCTATCCTATAAAAAAAACTTGGAAGAGAAGGCCAAACTGGCCTCTAAAAAGCTTGGCGTGCTTAACAGAGCGGGACAGTATCTCAGTAGTATGCCGGCACACTACCTGCAACTTTACAAGGCACAGGTTCGGCCTCACATGGAATACAGTTCCCATCTCTGGGCGCGGGCTTTCCAGAGCCAGCTCTTTCCACTTGAATGCATCCATGAAAGAGTGGCTCGAATCGTCAACGACCGAATCCTTACCGATCGGTAGGATTCACTGGCGCTGCGAAGAGATGTTGCGTCGCTTTGCATTTTCTTTCGCATTTACCAATGGAAGTGCTTTGAGGAATTGTTCGAATTAATCCCAGCCGCCAAATTTCATGAACGCACATCGCGGGTAAAACCTCGATACTATACACACCATCAGGATGCTTGGTGGTTCACCACTGTACGTTTCGCTACGAGCTTTCTTCCGTGTTTGAGCTCTCTGTGTAGTAATTTACCACCGGCGATTTTTCAGAACCGATACGACTTAGGGATCTTCAATAAAACAGCTTCCACCTTGAGTAAATCTACTTTTATGGTTTTTTTCGCGTTTAATTAAATTATTTGTCTTATTTTTATTAATTCCTGACGGTTTGGGTTCTTTACAGCACCCGTGGTCACGGGAGAATGAGGTAATTTATATTATTAACGTCCCGACAGTCACCACTCAGAGGACACACAAGAGAACACACTAACGATTCATACCATTTTGTCAGTATGATAAGACGTATATCTTACTCACAATGAAACTTTGACCTGTTGTGATGTTCAGTCTCTATTAACATGCCTACCTGTTGAAGACTGCATCTCAGTTGTAAAAAGGAAACTAGAGGAAAACAACATGCCAGCAGAATATGCAGTATTACTCAGACATTGCCTTACATCTGGCTATCTATTGTGGAAGAAACAGTTTTATAAGCAAGTAGATGGTGTTGCGATGGGCTCACCGATATCTCCCATTTTCGCCAATATTTTCATGAAGAACTTTGAGAGAAAATCCCTGCTTACTGCACCAGTAACTCCAAGGTTCCACAACCGGTACGTAGACGATACTTTCACAATTTTACCATCAGACAAATTAACTGCATTTTTAGAACATCTTAATTCCATAAACTCTAAAATTTAATGTACTATGGAGTTAAAGGCAAATAATTATTTAGCTTTCCTAGATGTGTTAGTCATCTGAAATCCTAATAACACCAAAGATCACACTGTGTGTATAAAAAAGTCCCATACAAACCGATATTTAACCGGTGAATCTCACCATCATCCTTCACTTTTAGCTACCGTGGGCAAATCTTTGTTACAGAGAGCACGAGGGATCTGTGACAGCAAACACCTGACCGCCGAGCTTCAGTACGTCAAGCAGGTTCTGCACGACAACAAGCTCCGGGTCCCGCGCCTACGTCACAGTGACAGAGTTAAGTCAGCCACAGTCGGGAGTGTGCCTGCTGTAATACCATATGTCAAATGTGTCACAGACAAGATTGGCTACATCTTGAAGCGAGCTATTAGAACATTCTTCAAGCCGCCGAAGAAGATTAGTCAGTTATTACTATCCGTCAGTGTAATATTGCTCTATAAGATGCAGGAGTGTACAAGCTTGACTGTGAATGTGGTCTCTCATATATAGGGCAAACCAAACGATCAATAAAAACCCGCGTAAAAGAACACATAGCTGACGTGAAGCACCAACGTTCCGGGAAGTCTACAGTTTGTGATCATATCCTATACGGCCCCGCCATTAGATTAGATTTGATAAACCACAAATTCTCGCGAAAGAACATCGATTCCTGCCAAGAATCGATACTGATGATACATGACAACACATCCTAATTTCAATAAAGAGGGAGGCTGCTTGGGATCCTATAATTAATAAAAATTGAAACTAAACCCAAGCATACCACTGCAAGAGTTCAAGACACAGTTAGTTCATTCTGCGTAGATCGGACCAAAATTAATAATTAAAAAGCTGAAGTTACTCCGGGTTAACTCTGACATCGAGACGTCAACCACCTCAGTCCCCCGTGACCACGCGTAGTACTGTAAAGCATCCGAAATGTCGGGAATTAATAAAAATAACATAAATAATTTAATTAAACGCGAAAACATCCGTAAAAGTAGTTTTATTCAATGTGTAGTGTTCGCGTAAATATAAGAAATCATTATAGAGCTTACTCTTTTTTAAAATGCCGGTAACGCACCTGCAATTCCCTTGATGTTGCAGTTGTTCATGGGCGGCGGTAGTCACTTACCATCAGGTGAGCCGTATGCTCGTCTGCCCCCTCTCTTATTAAAAAAATGTTATTTATCTTTATTATTGTAATATAATCGACTTTTACTTCTATTATTTAATTAATTTTAAATATTTTAAGCAGAGTATCAATAAATTTAAAACAGCTTGCTTAATGTAAAAACTTAACAATGAAATAATAATTTAATAATTTCAGTCGAGTTTCCACCACTAGGCGACCACTAGTTATTTTGAAATGATTATTTGTTTCTGTACGTTTATCCAACTGTGTTAATAACATGTCTCGTTTCGACAGGAATGATGTGCTAGTGTAATTATAGGGTTTAAGGCGTATGTTAACTCTAATTTTTTGCCTCTCGGCTCTCGCAGTACTCTTAAAGTTATAAGAGGCGACTGTAAGAAATGACAGAAAAGGCTTATAGCTTCAGAAGGGCGGCGGAATAACCACTTTTTAAAGGTGATAGAACTTCTTTTCTACCTGGGATCCCGCCTGGTTAGGTAACATTTTCTTACTTATTTCTGCCACCAAATTCTGGAGTTTGCATTGTTGTGTTCCGGTCGTTGGGTATAGAGAGCCAGTATATTTACAGACTGTGAGACATTCCCCAGAAGTGACAACGCGTCCGTTACGTTCTTTGTTTCAAATTGGCTGCAGGTGTCCATGGGATGCTGTAGCTACCTACCATTAGGTGGACTGTAAGTTCGTTTGTCACTTTAATTTTATAAAAAAAAACTGGTTTAATCAAGATATAAAAACTGCCAACGATCGAAAGCGTCAAATTTGCGAGAACTCTGGCACTGCGATCGTGAATCTGCCTATGAACCGTGACTATTAAAGCTAAAACTTCCTAAAGGAGAGATTCATGTACAGGTGTGGGTTTCTTAGGGGGACGTCACAGCTTTCTTTATTTTAAGATGGTTACATGTGGACTGCAGGAACACTTATCAGCAGATGGATTCTTAGCAAGTTTGCCATTTTAAAGTTATACTTAAACCTAAAATTCCGTTCATCATTATCATCATTACAGCCCTTCACATTTCAACTGCTGAACATAGGCCTCCCCCAAGGAATGCCACAAAGCACGGTCCTGAGCCACCTGCATCCATCGACTTCCTGCTTGTCTTACCAGGTCGTCATTCCATCTCGTGGGGAGTCGCCCTAAACTTCGCCTACCGGTACGATGCTGGCACTCAAGAAATTTTCTTCCCCATCGGTTGTCACTTCTTCGAGCTATATGGCCGGCCCACTGCCATTGCAGCTTACTAATCCGTTGGGCTATGTCGGTTACTCTAGTTCTACTGCGGATATCCTCATTCCTAAGTTTATCACGCAGAGAAACATCGATGCCCTCTCCATAGCTCGCGGAACCTTGAGGTTCCTCATACGGCCAGCAGTGAAGGACCACGTCTCCGATCCGTTGGTCATCACTGGCAACACGAACTGGTTGTACAATTTCGTTTTAAGGTTTTGAGGTATGTCTGACGAGAAGATGTGTCGTAGCTTCCCGAACGCTGCCCAGCCGAGTTGAATCCGTCGATTTACCACTCGGTCGAAGTTGGACTTACCTAGTTGAACTATTTGTCCCAGGTAAACATATTCGTCAACAACTTCGAGCTTAGTGCTCCCAACAAGTACCGGCATAGGTGTGACATGGACATTAAACATGATCTTTGATTTGTCCATGTTCATCTTAAGACCTATCCGTTTGGAGTCACTATTGAGGTCATTGAGCATAGTGCTTAGGTCCTCCAGCGATTCTGCCATCAGGACTATATTGTCGGCAAACCGAAAGTAAGTGATGTACTCGCCATTGATGTTAATACCTTCCCATTCCGTATCCTTTCCAGTCCAGAAGCTTGAAAACGTTTTCGAATGCAGCGGTGAAGAGTTTCGGAGATATAACGTCACCCTGTCTTACACCTCTCTGCAATTGGATAGGTTTCGTACTCTGGTTCTGTACTCGGATAGCCATCGTAGCCCTACTGTACAAGCACTTCAGCACTTCGATATACCGACAGTCAATTTCAATTTCAGGACTTTGGAACAGAGCACGAGGGGGACGGAGCGTTGACTTCATTAGACGCGACCTCTCCAACTTACCGTTTAGGTTCAGTGTGCCTCTAACCATTCGGTGATCGCTGCCAGTTTTCACCCTCGCGATCACGGAGACATCACTGAGCAGTTGTCGTCTGATCATCATAATAAAGTCAATCTCATTTATTGTCGAACCGTCGGAGTTTGACCAGGTCCACTTCCTGTAGGGCCGCTTCTGGAAGAAAGAGTTGATCATAAAGAGTCCCTCTTTCTCCATGAATTCGGCCAGATGCTGGCTCCTTGGGTTCCGTTGCCTTATTACAAATTTCCCTACTTTCAGCTCACCGTTCTGTCTTGTGGCTACTTTTGCATTGAAGTCTCCCATTAACACCGTATATTGGGTTTTGGAGGAATGCATGGCTCTAGAGATATCCTCATACATTTCCTCCACCTCCTCATTGGGGTGTGCCGAGGTTGGTGCGTAAACCTGTATGACCTTCAGCGAATACCGTTTGGTGATTCTGAGTATAAGGTACGGAACCCTCGTCGACACACTCCCGATCTTTACAACGTTGTTAACGAGAAACTTGTGGACGAGAAATCCGACACCACCTTGTGACAGATGGTCGCCCTCCCGGTGATAGAGCAAGTTGCTGGATTCGAGGATTACCGTGTCCTTCCCCTCTCTTCGGACTTCGGATAATCCTATAATATGCCAGCGTAACTTCTCTATCTCTTCTTACAGCTCCACGATCTTCTTGTCATTCCTTAGAGTGCGTGCGTTGTACATTGCCAGGTCGAGTCGTCTAAGGTGGTAACCGAACCTCTACCGGAGATTCTTAGCACCCCCTGCCCCGCCGTTAACATGGTCGCCACCGTAGTCAGGAATAGTGGGGCCGCCGGGGACTGGGGGCCGTCCCCTTGTTACTCTCTTCATAAGGGGGTATTTGCCATAGTTACCACGATTGGCGAGCGGGTTGACAACCGCAGTATTTTTATTTTATTGTAATTTTGGCTATTATCAGGAAGATGCTGCTGTCCATCTCCTGCCTGTTTCCCTTTGTCGCCTTTTACGACACCCACGGAAAGATATGGGGTAGTAGATATTCTTTACCGCCACTACACGGCAATTCCGTTATATTAATTTATTTCAGTATAATGTCTTGCTATCCTCGTAGCTTTTTTACTCTTTTTTTAAATACATTACTTCTAGGGCCTTAGGATTTTCTCCTGTATCGTGGATTATATTAACAAACATCAATTGTACAAGAACAAACATCCAGCCCAGGGAAAATTACTTTAGGTCGTACAAATATTTGTTCCGTGCGGGATTCGAACCCAAGGATCTCAGCGCTCAAGTTAAGATACTTAGCCACGGAGTTGCTAAGTATGAGAAGTGTAGCCCCCCCCCCCCCCCCCCAAGATGAAGTGATTTATGGGCTGGTAAAGCATGAAGGAAGTTGCAGTACTCGGCATGTAAAGGGCTGTAATGATAATGATGATAAATTATATTGCTGATGAATGAAAACGTGGATTATATTATCTAACTATGTAACTTAATATACATATTAGATAAATATAAATTTAAACGTTCTATAGGATATGTCTACCATATTATTTGATAGATGCAATAACACTAAACGTTTTAGCGTAATGAAGCAATTTATAATAGAATTTGCATTTATTTTAATTTTTGAATCAACCAGACAGATAGCCAGACAAAAATTTTAAGTTTAATAAGTACCGTATATAATTATATACACATTCAGCAAAACTCTGTTATTTTGACGATTCAAACAGACACTTTAATTTTAATTGTTTGTATAGATTCGTTTAACTAAATATAACAATATTTACTTAAACGAACCTATTTGGGATGAAATCTTCTACAGGCATATTTTAATAAAAAAATATAATTAATTTATAAATTTAAATAGATTGTAAATAAGCTTTAATTGCATATGGACAAGTCATAGGATTAATTAAACGGGTAACCAAAACTTTTATAAATAAAGGACTAAAATAATTATTTTTAATTCTTTTATATTCAGTAATCTTGAACACTATTCTTAAGTCTCCAATAATACCAAAATAATCAAATTGATATGAACGTGTGCGAAAAAATCTTTAAGTACCTTCATTCTAATAATAAAAAAAATAAATAGCCAATTAACTTACAATTAAAGATTAGATACTCGTACGTATAATAAATAATCAAAGGTGCTCTTTAACACTTTACACTTCTGCTTAATACACAAATTGTTTCAAATAAAATAAACTCGGAAAATTTTTAGGTAAAATATCATTTGTTATTCCTAAGCCTATTTCTAGAAAAGAAATCCATAACCTGAAAATTATATATTGTCAAACAATCGTGGGATTATTAGCTCTTATTAATAAAAATTTTAATACATATAATATAATATTCAAATTAGCTGACCTTGATATATTTCATCATTTATCATTACAGCCCTTCACATGTCAACTGCTGAACATAGGCCTCCCCCAAGGAATGCCACAAAGCACGGTCCTGAGCCACCTGCATCCATCGACTTCCTGCTTGTCTTACCAGGTCGTCATTCCATCTCAAGGGGAGTCGCCCTAAACTTCGCCTACCGGTACGATGCAGGCACTCAATCCTGGTAAGATATGCAGGAAGTCGATGGATGCATCGACTTCCTGCATATCTTACCAGGTCATCACTCCATCTAGTGGGGGGGGGGGTCGTCCTACACTTCATCCGCCGGTACGATGCCGCTACTTGAGAACCATTTTTCCCCATCGGTTGTCGGTTCTTCGAGATATATGGCCAGCCCACTGCCACTTTAGCTCCGTTGGGCTATGTCGGTCACTCTGGTTCTACTGCGGATATTCTCATTTCTAAGTTTATCACGCAGAGAAACTGCGAGCATAGCCCTCTCCATAACTCGCTGAGCGACCTTGAGCTTCCTCATCCGGCCAGCAGTGAAGGACCACGTCTCAGTTCCATAGATCATCACTGGCAACAAGCACTGTTTGTACAGTTTCGTTTTCAAGTTTTGAGGTACACCTGATGAGAAGATGTGCCGTTACTTCCCAAACGCTGCCCAACCGATTTGAATCCGTCGATTGACCTCTCGGTCGAAGTTGGACTTACCTAATCAGACTATTTGTCCCAGGTAAACATATTCGTCAACAATTTCGAACTTAGTGCTCACAACAAATACCGTCATAGGTGTGACATGGACATTAAACATGATCTTTGTTTTGTCCATGTTCATCTTAAGACCTATCCGTTGAGAAACACTATTGAAGTCATTGAGCATAGTGCTTAGGTCCTCCAGCGATTCTGCCGTAAGGACTATATCGTCGGCAAATCGAAGGTGAGTGATGTACTCGCCATTGATGTTAATACCGTATCCTTTCCACACTAGAAGCTTCAAAACGTCTTCCAATGCAGCGGTTAAGAGTTTCGGGGATATAACGTCACCCTGTCTTCCACCTCTCTGCAATTAGATAGGTTTCGTACTCTGCTTCTTTACTCGGATAGCCATCGTAGCCCTACTGTACAAGCACTTCAGCACTTCGATATACCGACAGTCAATTTGGCACCGCTGAAGGGACTGCAGCACCGCCCAAATTTCGACGGAATCAAAGGCTTTCTCATAGTCCACATACGCCAGGCATAGTGGCAAATTATACTCCTCGGACTTCTGTAAAATTTACCGAAAGTTATCTATGTAGTCTATGGTGCTAAAGCCTTTTCGGAAACCGGTTTTTTCGGGAGGCTAGAAGTCATTAAGTCTGCGCGCGAGACGATTCGTAATGACTCTCGAAAATAGCACGTAGACGCGGCTTAGAAGGAAAATCGGTCTGTAGTTCTTCAAGAGAGCGTTTTCGCCTTTCTTGAAGAACAAGACCACTGCACATCTGCTTCACGTCTCCTGTGAAGTACCACCATGGAGACCGGAATTAAAATAGCTTCTAAAAGGCTTCAAGTGCCGGTTTTCCACCCGCTTTCAGAAGCTCCACTGTAATTCCATTTGGGGCCTTGCGGTTTTTAAGGAGCTAGAGAGCCATTATAATTTCGCTTTTACTGACTTCCGGGATATCATCAGAATAGTGTCGGATAAGACTCGCTCTTGGATCGTTACTCACACTTACGTGTGGCTCCAAAAATGATGTGTACAGCTGCCCATAGAACCTCTCAATCTCACTCAAAATCTCAGGTGTCCCGGAAACGACGCTGCCACACTCGGTCTTTAGCTTCGACATTTGCCTCTCATAGTCCACATACGCAAGGCAGAGTAGCAGATTATACTCCTCTGTCTTTTGTACAATTAGCCGAAGGGTGTGTATGTGGTCCATGGTACTTAATTCTTTTCGGAAACTAGCTTGTTGGGGAGGCTGGAAGTTGTCAAGTCTGCATGCGAGACGATTCGTAATGACTCTCGAAAACAGCAAGTAGACGCGACTCAGAAAAGAAATCGGTCTGTAGTTCGTCAAGAGAGCATTGTCGCTTTTTTTGAAAAACAAGACCAACGCACTTCTGTTCCACGCCTCCAGTGTAATGCCACCATGGAGGACGGAATTAAAGAGCTTCGGAAGGACTTCAAGTACAGGTTTTCCACCCGCATTCAGAAGCTCCACTGAAATTCCATCCTCGCCTGGGGCCTTACCATTTTTAAGGTGCTGGAGAGCCATTCTAACCCCGTTCTTACTGACGTTCGGGATATCAACAGAATAGTGTCGGATAAGACTCGCTCTTGGATCGTTTTTTACACTTACGTGTGGCTCCAACGATGATGTGTACAGCTGCCCATAGAACCTCTCAATCTCACTCAAAATCTCAGGTGTCCCGGAAACGACGCTGCCACACTCGGTTTTTAGCTTCGACATTTGGCTCTTTCTGGCAGACAGATATCTAGCAAAGACTTTGGAGCCCTGGTTCCGCTCGATTGCTTCTTTAATACGAGCAGTATTAAAGTTGCGTAAGTCCTGCCGCATGCGTTTGGAGATCTTTCTTTTCAGTTGTCTGTATGCTGTCAAATCTACTGAAGAATGTAGCTTCATATCCCGTCTAACATCCATGAGATTAAGAGTGTGATCGGAGAGTTTTTGTGTTCTTCTGCGGCGGGTCTTGCAAATCTTAGCTCCGACCGCATGGACAGTTTCAACGAGCTTGTCATTTATATCTTCCACTGCATTGCAATCTTCTAGGCACTGAAAACGGTTTGTAGCTCGAGCTAAAAGGTTTCGGGCTATAGATTAGAGCACCGGGGGGACGGAGCGTTGACTTTATTAGACGTGACCTCTCCAACTTAACGTTTAGGTTAAGTGTGCCTCTTACCATTCCGTGATCTCTGCCGGTTTAAACCCTCGCGATCACTGAGACAACACTGAACAGTTGACGTCTGGTCGTCATAATGAAGTCAATCTTAATTTTTGTCAAACCGTCGGGGCTTGACCAGGTCCACTTTCTTTGGGGCCGCTTTTGGAAGAAAGAGTTCATCATAAAGAGTCCCTCTTTCTCCATGAAGTCGGCCAGCTGCTGTTCCCTTCGGTTCCGTTGCCGTATTCCGAATTTCGCCACTTTCAGCTCACCGTTCTGTCTTGTGCCTAGTTTTGCGTTAAATTCTCCCATTAACACCGTATAGTGGGTTTTGGAGATGCTTAAAATTTCTTTTTTCATTTTTAAAAATAAAATTTGGTTGTTGTTGTTTTCTTGCATAGTATGTGAAGTACTTTTGTTTTCCTTTTAAAATTTTCAAACTTATTGTTATTTAATTTATCTGCATTACTTTTTATTTTATTTTAACATTTCATGTAATCCTTTAATTATGATATATAGGTACGAAAGTTACGAAAGTTTAAGGTTTTGGAGATGCTTAAAATTTCTTTTTTCATTTTTAAAAATAAAATTTGGTTGTTGTTGTTTTCTTGTATAGTATGTTAAGTACTTTTGTTTTCCTTTTAAAATTTTAAAATTTATTGTTATTTAATTTATCTGCATTACTTTTTATTTTATTTTAACATTTCATGTAATCCTTTAATTATGATATATAGGTACGAAAGTTGTTGGCTGCAGGTGGCTCAGGACCGTGCTTTGTGGCATTCCTTGGGGGAGGCCTATGTTCAGCTGTGGACTTGTGATGGACTGTAGTGGTAGGTACGGAATATAAGGCTTACTAATAAATAAATGAATAGAACAGGCTGTAATTCACATTCAACCACACATTGAAACATAAGATATCTCATATTATACAAAATATAAAATAAACGTTTTTTGTCCTGACAACACTCTACAGACAAATGAAAAAACAACAATTGAAATAACACAAGAATAAAAATATTTTAAAAGAAAAGTTTTAAAATTATTTGGCGACAATATTTACTCTATGCGACTGATCGACCATAGATTATTATGTTGGCATGATGAACGTAGACAATATAAGTTATATGTCAACAGTGGTAGAGCCACGTAACAGTGGTAGAGCCACGCGGCAGCTTTTGCTGTCGTACGGATGGGTCGGCTCGAACCGGGATGGTACCTGCGTTTCGCTTGGTGAGTGCAGGTGGCCGAAGGCCCTTTTTACTGGAAATGAGGCGTTCCATCTTAGTCCTCACGGGTGAAAACGCATTTACATTTTGATGTAATAGAGGCTAGATGTAGATGTCCATGGGCCGCAGCAACCACTTACCATCAGGTGGACTGTGTGCTCGTTTGTCATCCATATCCTATAAAAAAATATTTAAATGTATTTGTAACACATATTATTTATAAATGTAAGATTTCTGCACTCATTCTTCATATATCCTTTAACCATGCCATCAAAAAATTTCACACACCTCCGTGCGCGTAAAATGCCTAATATGAGTTCAATTTTTTCCCTTAATGTATAAATATATAATATTGATTATGAATGAGCCCGTAACATTCTCATACTATACACGGACCATTCTAGAAAAAAATTGCCATAATTGTCACGCTTGTCAGGCAGATTGTTGATCGCCAAAGAGATTCAAACATGTAGAAATACTATAGAGCGGACATAGGGAACATTTGCATACAAAAACTATTAGCTCGCGCATGTGTGACGCCCTCTAGCTAAACATAGCAAACTACGCTGAATATTTATAAGGAAAATATTCCAGCTATTCCCCAGTAGGTGATGCTAAGAAATGTGAGTTAATAACCCGTTTTAGGAATATTACCGTCTCGATATCAAAGTATCCATAATGGTGATAAAGGTTACTAAGTTTGTAATGCTTTACGATATAATAATAGGGAATATGCATGTTTCTTTTATTATATAAATCTATTTATTACGACTTCCATCACATCAAAAAAATCATATAAACTTTTTTAGTCATGAATAACGTCATAAGTGAAATTAACATTATATGAAATAAAATATTTCATTTCCACTAACTAAGAATAAATTCAAATAGCAGTCACTTTGGTGGCATCTTGGATGACGTCTCTATCCATCCAATAAGAGAGCGACTCCATGTTTTACAAATATTTTTTTTACAAAAGTTCACTTTAAATTTAACATATTTTTAAAAAAGCACTAAACATAAAAGTCGTTACACGATAAATTATTACAAAAATCCACAAGTTTGCGTGTTTACCGCTAAAAAAACACTTTTGTCGTATCTCCTCAATTTCAGAACACTTCCCTTGTTACCGCAGCCAGTAGCGGAATCTTCTACGTTGACATATCGAATGACTTGCAATAGCATGGCCACTTGGAAGAGAAAGTTAAAATGGCTTCTAAAAAGCTTGGCGTACTCAGGAGAGCGGGACAGTATTTCATACCGTATACACACCGTTTGCAACTGTACAAGCGCAGGTTCGGCCTCACATGGAATACTGTTTTCATATCTGGGACGGTGCTCTTCAGTGCGAGCTCCTTCCACTTGACCGCATAGAGGGCAGAGCGGCTCGAATCGTCGACGACCGAGTTGTCTTTGATTGGCTTGATTCACTGGCGCTGCGAAGAGATGTTGCATCCCTTTGACTTTTCTATCGTATTTACCGGGAATTCTCTGAGGAATTGTTCGGATTTATTCCAGCTAACAAATTTCACAAATACACATAGCAACAAAACTTACGTGCGATGTATTAGAAGTTTTCTTATGAATCATTCACCATCGGCGATTTTTATGGACCGATACAACTAAGGGTTTTTAAAAAAACTACCTTACTCCTTTTAAAAGGCCGACAACGCATCTGCAATTCTCCTGGTGTTGTAGAAATATGTTAAAATTTTAAAAAGAATGCGATTATGTTGACTGGTTGTACTGGTTGTTCTGGCTGATATAGACGTTTGATGTTAAAACCAACGATCATGTGCCCCGACACAGACCCCCACGATTTCTTAAGTGGATACAGTAGCGTTTACTGTTTCACCTCCTTAAATATAGTAGATGATTAAATCTGCATTCTGTATAATATTTTTTATAGATAGCGCCAATTGATAGACGTTGTCAATCACTCATTCATTTGGTGACGTTATTAGATAACAGAGGGCGCTTATTATAATGATAATAAATGTACCAGAAATAATAAAATTTAATAATTATAGTGGAAATTTACATTATACTTGCGATAATAAACCGAAATTACATTCAGTTTTTGCTACTTATTTTGGACTTACAATATCTTAATGCACAATCAGGCATATTTTTCTTAAAAGTATTTTTTTTAATTAGGAAAAGAACGCTTCTTGAGCTTTTGACGATGCCATTAAGACTAAATGACTCAAATCCGAAATATATCCTATAGGACATAAGTAAGAGGTGACTATTTTGGTGCTGATGTCCGGTCTATTACTATTATTTAAATGTCTTTGGTGATCGCAGTATATTTATAATATAAATTAATATGTGAATTGGCACTCTACATCTGGTCTTAAACTTTTGACGTTACTTCCTGTCGCCAGTTATAATTATACGTGAGTACTACTCGCCTACTTCATCTTTTTTACTCCTGAAATTATGGTAAAAGCAAAATAATTTCCAAAACAAATCATTTAGTTTTTTATGTATCAATTCAAAACTTCTCCACTTTCATGTCCTCTGGTCGCCTATTACTGCACCAAAGAGAAGAAATGGGGTGATGGAAACTTACGCCGGCACCATAAAGTAACGCTAATAATTAAGTAAGTAAAAATACAAGTAGGTGGGTAAGTGCTGTTAAAAACTTGAACGAGTGTTTGCTGATGTATAAATGGTGACTTTGTCTTCGCGGTCTGAAAGGCCACTATAGCTGTAAAAACCAAAAGGCTAACAGCAAAAACATCATCATAAACCAGTATATACGTTTAATAAAGAATATTTATCTTCGTGTAGTTATAATAACTAAAACAATCTCATGTTGGCTGATATAATTCTAGTATAGAGGTAAACAGAGACAGTCAATTTGTAACACAACACTGGACTGCAGTGCATTTACATTGGAATTGTTATGGAGCTAGTAATGTCAGCGCAGCTCACAAGAAATTGCTAGCGTAGCCAACATTTTTGGTTTTGTTTTACTTTTATTTTTACACGGGTAACTTAAAATATTTTAAAGAAAATATTTAACCTATGTATCAAACATTAAAGTGTATTAAGAATATGGCGTTTGAGAAGTAAATAGATCTTAGACCTTTGTTTAGCAGATCCCAGTGATGGGTTATTATGATGATCATAATTATTATTTTAATATGACATGAATAAGAAATCTATTGGACTAATACAGCCCAAATATAATGCACTTAATATTATATTCAGTTACAAGGAGCCGAAAACCGATGGTGGAAAAGTAGCAAATGAACGAATGGCAGCTTCAAATCGGTTAACGAAGTGAAGGGTGACCTACCACTAAATTGCTAAAGGATGCAAAAATTAAAAAATATGCATATGGCTCAGGACTATGTTTTGTGGAGTTTCTCAGGGGTGGCCTATGTTCAGCAGTGGACTTGTTATGGACTGTAATGTTTAAGATGATGATGGTTATATTCAGAAACACAATTTTTTTACGTGGTAGAGCCATGCTGCAGCTATATTAGTAGTATAGTTGTAGCATGAATGGGTCGGCTCGACCGGGGAAGGACCACGCTCTCACAGAATACCGGCTTAAAATAGCAGCTTAACACTGTTGTGTTTCGTGTGGTGAGTTTAGAGAACCGGAGACCGTTTTTAGTGGAAAAGAGGCATTCCATCTTAGTCCTCACGTGTGACAACGCATCTGTATTATGATTCTTTATTGAGGATAGATGTGGATGTCTATGTGTCACAGCAACCACTTACCATCAGGTGGACTGTGTGCTCGTTTGTCATCCTATCCTATAAAAAACAATTTGAACAAAGATAACTTTCAATAATATTAATGCGTTTTATAAATGTGTAAAAATTTATATCTCAAATCTTTAAGTAATTTCAGGCAGACTCTATAATTCGATGCAATAGAACTAGCTGTTTATGATTATATTATGTTAATATTTTTAATTGCATTGGTGGTTTTCTGATTTGCTGGGTTATTAACAATATAGTTAAATGCAAATTCTATGCGACTTCGCAAAGTCTTAACGAAGAATTATACTTGAATTTGCATTTGACAAGCTGCTTTTCTATTTGTGTTCATTATAGATTTTCATGCGGTCCAGTTTTATTTAAGTAAATGGTTAGAATGATTTTATCTTATTATGATTGCTTTGGAGATGGATAACACTTTGATGGGCGCATACGTATGCAAGCACGCACGCACTCACACTACCTTACTTTCTCACTCACTTACACACGCGTATAACCAGGTAATAGGTATAACCAGCGCGAGAGTACGTGCGACTATGTGCTGGCATTTCAGCTTTTTAACCATATAAAAAGTAAATATATATTTATATCAGCAGTTAGTTAAAAAACTTGTAAAATAGAAAACATGAAAAATCTGTTAGCATATTTTAATAAAATATATTGTTATAACTAGTATTGTGGGTAATTAATTATTTTTATTTATATAAGTAGTTTCTTATAATAGCGGGTACATTAATATTTTAGATTTAGTTGAGCTATTTATTTTCGCTCATATTTATAACTGTGATGTAACATTGTCAAGATAATTAAAATAAATATAAATCATGTTTTACAATGTAAAAACATACTTAATAATATCCTATTTTATTGGAAACTTGTAACGGAAACCAAACAGGCGGCGCCATCTGTAGTTTAACAATGGTAAATTACAAGCCTATAAAATACAGATGTCGGCGGCTTGTGGGCGGTCTTTTTGCAAGAACTGTTGAGTAGAGAATACGTACACGGAAGATAAATTGTGAGTATTGATAGGAATTGTTATACTTATTTTGTTATTCTGTGTGTCTAATGTACATTGTTGTTATTGTGAATATCTATAACATTGTTTAGATTTAGTGATATTTTGTACAATTAAGAAAATATATGATATTAGTGATGCATTGAGTGACTTTATTTAACAAATCAGAAGTGGGATATGAACTTTCATGTATGTAAAAGTAGGCTCTTTAAAATTGCGGTCAATATTTAACAAATTTTTTTTCTTTCCTTTCTCCTTTGACAAAAAAATTATACTACCCGAAACTCAGGCTATCTTGCTTACCGGCGTTTATTAGTATTCCTATTAATAACTGAAGGGTATGCTAAAATATTATCATTCGTTACCTTCGGGTTATTGCAGTATGTACTGATTAACTTATTAACCCGATTTCTTTATAAATACGTTTAGAATAGAATTAATATTTAATTGTTAGTGATGGCCTTGTTGTTGGTGTAATTTATGCAAATACTATATCAAACCCACGATGATAATTTTAAAACTCCGTTTGTGTAGTTTTGTTGAGAACTACTAAGTATTTGTAAGTAGATTTGGAAAATTTAGACATGCGTGTATTATGTTCGTATATTTTTACGTATAATATGCATTAATGCTTATAAATACTACGGCAAGCTGTTTCGTTTTCACATTGCACATTAATTATTGCACAGATATTTAATGTACACAACATAAATATTTTTTTTTTGCTTATTAATGCGTATACGTTAATGTATATTAATAATTTCTTCTTGGTATTACCTTAATCTATGCTGAATCTCATACATGCGCAAAATGTGACTAAAATAGTGTGCTGCTTTCTCTCTTCATATATAAATAAATAAATGCTGTTATATTGAAATAATTTTTATAATTTATTTTATGCATTGTTTTTGTGTACTTGTGTTCTCTTTTTGTCCTTATTTCTATCTAATATATTCATTAAAATACATTATATTTTCTTTTCTGACAATCGAGTTACGCTTTATGTGTAAGCTACTTGATGTTATTGCCCAAGTACATAGTAGTTTATCCATCTCGAATAAAACAGATCACCATCTCTCGTGAGTTATTATTTCTGTTTCAGTCTGAGATGGAAGAACACAATAGTAAGGGAGGGATAAACTCTCCTATATTACAACGAAACGACGATCCAAAGCACTTACAAGGTCGACCTTCATTGCGAAAGCGTGTTCGCAACCGTCGAGATCGCCAGTCCCCAACACGTTCAAGAACACCTGAATCTTTGGTATGTGACCGCGGTAGTCACGACCGAAGCCGAAGCCGCGACCGCAGTTGTGTCCTTAGCCACAGACGCGGCCTTAGCACCAGACCTGACTTCAATCTATCCTACTCGCGGCTGCTATCCTACAGCCAGTCGCGACACCGTCACCACAGCCGTCAGCCCAGCGATCACCACAGGCGTGGTAATCGCTCATCCATCCGACATCAAGAGTTGGTTCTCCGCGCAGCACATCTCGTGATCTAATGAGTGGTCACTTCAGCCGTTCTCCTGACGGCCCTCGACGATGTGAGGCGCCTCGCAATAGCTGCATCAGGACCAGAATGCAAGGTAACTTCAGTGTTCATGAGCCCGCAATGTCTAATTCTGATAATAGTCTTAAGCTTTTAATGCACGCATTGAAATCTTTAACGCCCTCAGATTCAGATAGGATAAGTTCACTTAATAATGCCATACCGGAATATGATGCAGCTAGAAAGGAGCAAACATTTACTATGTGGTTATAAAGTTTAACGAGTGCGCAACCGTATATGGTTGGAGCGAACGGCAAACAATACACTTCGCTCTCCTGAAGTTAAAAGGCGTAGCACAAAGGTGGTACGAAGGATTGCCATCTGTACTCTTCTCCTAATCGGAGTGGCGATCTAAATTATTGTACGCATTTCCATCTGGGGAAAACTATAGTCAAATGCTTAGTGATATGTTAGCTAGACGTGCTAGGTTTAGAGACTCTTTAGAGGATTACTTTTACGATAAGATTGCGTTAATTAATCGATCAGTCGGGTTAGGAGCGGTAGCGGTACAGTATGAAGTTGTGGATAAACTTTTGACTTATTTGAGAAATTCTAGAAACGTTGAGCAACACGATGATCGTAGGTTAGGTAGGGTTCAGAATTTTAGATCACGCGTCACTGGTAATACGACCCGATGCTATAATATTATAAATGAATGTCCACAACCGATTAAACCCCGTTGTCGATATTTTAAAGTATTAGCTCGTTAGATTCAGAACCGATTAATTTAGTAGAACATTTACTTATTGCGCGTGGTAGAATCGTTCTGGAGGAAGTTTCGTCATTCAACACTTGCCCTGCACCGAAGTCTATACAACTTTCTGATTTAAAGCTTGGTGATAGTTTAAACCAATCGGAAGTCGATCGTTTGGTAATTCTTCTTAAAATATTTCGTAATTGTTTTGCGTTCGGACTTTCCAAATTAGGAAGTAGCCTAGATGTCCATTCGTTTGGACGATGACAAGCCTGTTGTTTACAGACCGTATAGATTGACGAAAAAAAAAAGAGGAAATACCCCATGAAGAAGCATTAGCATATCTTGACGACATCATTATTCCTTCTCAGACCATCGATCAAGGGATCATAAAGCTACATTCTGTTCTTATTTAACTAGATAATGCGGGGCTTACGCGCGCTTAAACTCTCTAAATGCATGTTCTTTGGCCTTTCCGCTGATTATTTAAGATTCGAAGTTTCGAGTGAGGGTATATGTCCTGTTACAAGAAAAATTAAAGCAGTAGAGCTTTTTCGGGTACAAACTATTCAACACAATGTTATGCAGTTCTTAGGATTAGCTAGCTTTTTCCGAAGATTCGTACAAGGTTTTTCTGTAACATCAAAACCATTGACAAAATTATTAAAGAAGGAGGTGACCTAGGAATGTGGACAGGAGCAGCAGAATGCTTACAACACCTTAAAAGTGACGTTGGTTGGTTGACGATAAAAATGGACTACGACCTGTCGCTTATTACAGCAATCAAACTACTCCAGAAGAGCAAAATTATTTCTCTTACGAACTAGAAACACTAGCTGTAGTAGCTTCTCTACAAAAATTTCGCGTACAGCTTCTCCACAAAAACTTCGCCTATATTTGGTAGGAATTCGTTTCAAAATTATTGCAGACTATCTCTTTCCGAGCCACAATTTTAAAACTGGATATGCTGCCACGTGTTGCTCGTTGGTGGACTCAAATGCAAGAGTTCGATTTTTCTATTGAATACATGCCTGGCACATCAATGGCCAATGTGAATGCTCTTAGCCGTAATCCAGCATTGCCTGACGAAGATCTTAAGTTTACGGGTATTTTTCATGTTAAGGAAACTGACTGGCTTGTTATTGTACAAAACTCTGATACCGACATACAGCGAATAATTGGTGTTTTAAATAGTCCTTGTCTAAACGTGCATGATATTAAAAACAATTTCAAATTGAAAAATGGCGAAATCATGACATTGGTTACTTTGGTCTGGATAAAACTCTAGCTCAGATTAATTCATACTGCTGGTTCCCGAAAATGCATAACTTTGTAAAGAAATACGTAACACTCTTGCTTTGAGTGTACATATTCTAAATCATTCGTTTTCTAAATTAAAAAAAAATAGAGATTACCTTTGACACAATTCACATTGATCATGTTGGACAGTTCGTAAGAAGTAGTACAGGTTTTACGCATATGTTAGTTCTGGTAGATGCATTTACTTTATATATATACCTAAAACCGGTTAGAAATAACAAATGTAGTACAACCATTAAAGTTATTCGCGAGTATATTAGTAAATTTGGTGCTCCAATACTTATTATTTTTGACCGTGAGACTGCTTTTACCAGTAATATCTTTAAAGCATTTGTACATGAAAAGGGGTATAAAGCACATTCTTAACGCTCTGTCTACCCCAGGATCCAACTGACAGGTAGAACGTTATAACAAAATTATAATTGACTCTTTGACAGCAAAGTGTATCGGTACAGCGGATACCAAATGGGCCTCCCACCTTCCAGATATACAATGGGGTATGAATGATACTTTAAAGTACACTACACCATCTGAAGCACTCTGGTTTTAATCTTAGGATTTCAAGC
Source organism: Parnassius glacialis (assembly GCA_033319125.1). Lineage (NCBI taxonomy): Eukaryota > Metazoa > Arthropoda > Insecta > Lepidoptera > Papilionidae > Parnassius > Parnassius glacialis. The sequence goes on along the minus strand of JAVANC010000009.1, from coordinate 35,644,459 downwards.
GATAATAAAATAATAACGGCTCTTGAAGACAGAGTGTAACCGCCGTAATATTGACGCTATTCGAAAGGGAATGAGCTCCCATATTAATTCTTGGCAGTTAGCACAAAAATATCACTTTGATAAATCTCGTCGTAAACGCATTAAATACAAAGTTGGCGATCTTCTAAGAATAGAGACACATTTCGGCTACCGGTAATAGCAAAAAACTTAAAGTTTTAAGGTCCTTATACAATAGTTAAAGTTTTTGAACATAACCGCTATCAAGTCGAAGATACCCCATTAACGTGAAGAAATAACAAACATTATTCTTCTGTGGTAGCTGTTGATAAGATAAAACCGTGGGTAAATTTTTAGAGACCACATGATACGATGTTAAGTGACAGAAAAAGTGAATCCGAATCTGAATCTGAAATTGCGTCATAAATCTTAAAGGGCTAAATTGTTTTATAAGTGTATTCTAGACATCAAGTTGAATATCTTTGTTGTGTATAGTGATGTGTTCAGGACAAGAGGGGCCTGCACTAAAGTTATAAATGTTCTAATGGTGTTCAGGACAAGAGGGGCCTGCACTAAAGTTATAAATGTTCTAATGGTGTTCAGGACAAGAGGGGCCTGCACTAAAGTTATAAATGTTCTAATGGTGTTCAGGACAAGAGGGGCCTGCACTAAAGTTTTAAATGTTCTAATGGTGTTCTGGACAAGAGGGGCCTGCACTAAAGTTTTAAATGTTCTAATGGTGTTCAGGACAAGAGGGGCCTGCACTAAAGTTTTAAATGTTCTAATGGTGTTCAGGACAAGAGGGGCCTGCACTAAAATTTTAAATGTTCTAATGGTGTTCAGGACAAGAGGGGCCTGCACTGAAGTTATAAAAGTTCCAATGGCTTGAATTGTTATTTAGTTGTTTTATTTATTATATAATATAGTTTCATTATTTAAATATCTAGTGTCCTACATTATTAAACCCATTGTGTAAGTGATGTCTGAAACACAGGTACTCAACCTAGTTCAGGCAGATAGCTAATATTATAAACTTGACTTTTTAATTTTATCATAGCATGTTATTTTTGTTAGACTTATTGTTACTTTATTTAATTGTAATCATATTTGTCCCTGTATTTAAACATGTGTAATTCGAAATGAAATTTATTAATGGTGTTCAGGACAAGAGGGGCCTGCACTAAAGTTATGAATGTTCTAATGGTGTTCAGGACAGTAGTGGTCACTACTACGTTTTAATTTTGTAATCAGGGCGATAAGAGCCTGTAGAATACTTAGAGGAGTGTTCAAAAATTGTTGTATAATTGTGTGAGGACACACAATCTGTCAGATGGCCGAATCTGTTAGCATATTTTAATAAAATATATTGTTATAACTAGTATTGTGGGTAATTAATTATTTTTATTTATATAAGTAGTTTCTTATAATAGCGGGTACATTAATATTTTAGATTTAGTTGAGCTATTTATTTTCGCTCATATTTATAACTGTGATGTAACATTGTCAAGATATACTTAATAATATCCTATTTTATTGGAAACTTGTAACGGAAACCAAACAGGCGGCGCCATCTGTAGTTTAACAATGGTAAATTACAAGCCTATAAAATACAGATGTCGGCGGCTTGTGGGCGGTCTTTTTGCAAGAACTGTTGAGTAGAGAATACGTACACGGAAGATAAATTGTGAGTATTGATAGGAATTGTTATACTTATTTTGTTATTCTGTGTGTCTAATGTACATTGTTGTTATTGTGAATATCTATAACATTGTTTAGATTTAGTGATATTTTGTACAATTAAGAAAATATATGATATTAGTGATGCATTGAGTGACTTTATTTAACATATAATTGAACGACAAAACGCTTTCATCATAATATCGTCATTTACTATTTTCCAATCAAAAATTTAAATATAAATTAATATTTTTCATTTTTGGTGGGCGATCGCAGTTCGAAACATTTTGCTGACGCCGCTCCCCTCATCGGTCTGTATAGTTAAGTAAAGTTGCAGCCTATTTACGTCCCACTGCTGGGCACAGGCCTCCTCTCATTTCTGATAGTATTTTAGGGCAAAGAAATCTCTGCCGTCTCTTCACATGTCTTCGAAATATTTTTTTATTTTTTCTCAGATATGCAGGTTTCCTCACGATGTTTTCCTTCACCGCCGAGGAAGTGATAAATCAGCACCTAAAATTGCAATTAACAATTTCATTGGTGCCGGCGGGGATCGAATCCGGGTTGCTCGATTACTGTGAAACTTACAGCGAGCGCTAACCATCTGAGCTACCACGGCTCATCGGTCTGGGTATTTAACATTCAGCGAAGATGATAATAATGATATATTGAGATCTTTTTGGCATTTCTTACGGTTTTATATTCTTCTATACTGTCATTACACAGAAAGTTACCGTTAAAGCCTATTAAAAGTCCATTGCTGAACATAGGCCTTCCCCATGGATTGCCTCTTCGGGTGGATGTTTGCCATACTTGTCACGCTTTGGAGGTGGATTGACCACTAAAATTTTTTTTCTTTTAAGTTGTTATTTGGAAGACACTGCTGCCCATCTTCCATTGTCGCCTCTTATGACACCAACAGGATAATATAGGTTGGTACTAAAATATTTAGCAATCCCTTGTGAATTAATAATCGTAAATAAATTTAAGGCTTTGGTTATATATTAAAAATGAAATGAAATTTATATATTAAGCGATCCCTTACCCTTACACTAGAATAAGTTTTCTGTGCGGCGAACTGGAAACATTTCACGCCTAATTGCTTTATTCTTTATAGCGTTAGACGAGCCTCTGAAATTATGGGAGCGTTTATTTATTCGTTATTTACTTTGAACATTTTATCCCTTAAATCTGTTGAAGTTAGTTTCTTTTATGTGGCTCTCCGATTGCTTGTCACATAAAAGTTTATTAAGCCGATCTTATTGTCTGGATGTACGTATAAGGAAAAATTTACATTAATAGTGTTAGACAAAAAGTATAAAGATCATAATTCATATCTCCTGGATTATTTCAAACACTTAATTTTTTTTACAATATTTTCCTGTAAAACTATAATATTACAAAATGTTTACTAATTTTGTCAATAAACTTAATTATTAAGTGGTAGAGTCACGCTGTATCTAATTTATGATTGTAGTACGAATGGGTCGGCTCGATCGGGGAAGGACCACACTCTCACAGAATACTTGCGTAAAATAGCAGCTTAATGCGTTTCGTATGGCGAGTTAAAAGAACTGGAAACCCTTTTTAACTGGAAACAAGGCACTCGATCTTTATCCTCAGGTATGACAACGCACCTGGATTTTGATTCTTAATCAAGGATGAATGTACATCTCTATGACCCATCCCAGAATCCACTTATAAAATTACAATTAAAGAGATTTTGGACTAAGTTAAGAACGAAGTTCTTTATCGGACGGTACGAATTTGGCGGATGTGAGCTAGGCGGGAAAAAGTGTAAGATTTTTCCGTTACGACCTCTTCTGACGTAGTGTAGACGGCGTTGCTGGCTACTTGCCATGAAATAAACATTATTTTATTTTAAATGAGGCTTCATTTTAATAGACGCCAGTAATTCATTTATTTGTATTTGTTAATCAATAATATAATACGTTTATCAATAATAATATATCAGAAGCGTCAGGAAACTAATGGCAGGTCGCGGATAATGGACCGCGAACTTAAACGGTCGTTGGTACGAATCCGCCATTCGAATACTCTTGTTAACCACTTCTAAAAAAAGCATTTTAAGCTTACCAGAAGTGGTTTAAGTGAATATAAGTTAAGTTTAATAGCATTACTATTATTTAAAAAAAATCATATAATATTTATTATAAAAATACATCAAATATATTTAAAAAAAAATACGAAATGAAACTTCGTTCCAACCATGTGTTTCACGACACTTACGCATGTTTTGTTTTTATATTTTGCACTACTTGTTCTTCTGTTGGAAGAGGGCTAGTTTTATTTTATTTTATTTATTTATTCTTTATTGCATTCCTTAAAACAAAAGAATACAAAGGGCGGACATAATGCCTTGATGCATTCTCTACCAGCCGACCCAACCAGGGCTAGTCCATTTACTTAAGGTAGAACTATGTTAATAATCATGAGTTATCAAGAAAACCAGTTTAATTTTTACCTTTGATAATTATTTTGTCTTAAGAGGACTATGAGAATTGTCAAAAAGATCTTGTTGAATAGAAAACTCTTGTGTATTTCATATTTTTTTAATTATTTGAAAATAAAATTGAATACGTTGAATTTCTTCATACGTTGTTAATAATTTTTGGTCTTTCGAGCCGGATCAGATATTGTCTTCTTGGATAATGGTATAACCCAAATCCCAAACTAGTGACGAGTAAAAGCGTCAAAATTGATAGACTTCTGGTATTGAGATTGCCAGTCGTATGCTATTTGCAGTGATTATGGAATATAACATTTGACTACGAGAGATGCATAACCCACATGTGGGTTGTTTACGACTTTATGTAAAATAACTATGGTAAATTGTAATCAAATCTACCAAACCACTAACCACTTAACCAACACCTAACCACTTACCAACACTAAACACCTAACCACTTGAGTTAAGCGTGTTTTGAATATGTGATGCCTTGTACTAAGTTACTGGATGTAAAAATAGTTGAAACAAATGATTTTTTAAAAAAAATATGTAATATCTATTTTAGTAACAAAGTAACACAAAGTAAAAACTATTCCGAACATCAGCCCGGACAAACAGACAGACAAAAAATTTGTAAATGGATATTCATGTTTGATTTGCATGCGAATATTTAACTCAATAAAAGTCAGTTATTTCTAAACAACAGATGGACACTTCAACTTTATTTATACTTATAAAGATAATATAAGTGATCGTATTGGATTAAAAACAGCAATGTCGGTCAGACTTGAACTTTTTTCGACTCGAAGATCTTAATAGATTTTTTTATAGGATAAGGTTGACAAGCGAGCACACAGTCCATTTAATGGTAAGTGGTTGCTATGGCCCATAGACATCTATATCTGTGGGACATCTGTGAGGACTAAGATGGAATGCCTCTTTTCCAGTAAAAAGGGTCTTCTGTTCTCTACATTCAACAAACGAAACACAGCAGCATTAAATTTCTATTTTACGCTGGTACTCTGTGTGAGCCTGGTTCTTCCCCGGTCGAGCCAATCCATTCCTGCTACAACTATACATTAAATGGTTGTACCACGTAAGAATAAATATTTTGTTAGAGACCATAGTAAAATAAAAAGCAGTAAAAAAGATAAACTTCTAGTGTTTAAGTTTAAAAAAGTAGTAAGTTTAAGAGAATTATGATTTACCACATTTAATTGAATTGAACCTTCACCAAAAAGCGTCTGTTACTCTCAAATTTATGTGTACATATCAGCGCGAGGTAATCCATTTAAGAAGTTACTGTAATTGATGCTACTTAATTGAGTTTTAGCATAGACGTAACAAAAGTTAAACTAAGTCTAGAAGTTTTACTAAGTTTTTGTTTTGTTCATAAGATTAATTAATTATTAAATCTTGTGAAAAATAATTACCAGACTACTTGAAAATTCTTATAAGAATCATATATAAGTATGGAACAGTATTTAAAAAATGAATTAAATAATAATAAGTAGAAACTTAAGTATTAAATATCAATTTCTAGTAGATTTTCATAAATGCATTATAGTCTATCAAAAATCCATTACTGAACACATGCGTCTCCCATAGATTGCCTCACAGTGGTCACGACTGGCTTGGTTTTCTTTATTTTTAGTTCATAATCATCATCATTACAGCCTTTCACAAGTCCATTGCTGAACATAGGCCTCCCTAAGGATTACCACAAAACACGGTCCCGAGCCACCTGCATCCATTGACTTCCTGCATGTCTTACCAGATCGTCACTCCATCTAGCGGGGGATGTCCTACACTTCCGGTACGAGGCTGCCACTCGAGAACCTTTCTTCTCCATCGGTTGTTCTTCCAGCTATATGGCTGTCCTGTAAATATATATACGAACGTTGCCCAGCTGAGTTGAATCCGTCGATTGACCTCTCGGTCGAAGTTTGACTTACCTAGTCGGACTATCTGTCCCAGGTAAACATATTCGTCAACAACTTCAAGCTTTGTGCTCCCAACAACTACCGGCATCGGTGTGATATAGAACTTAAACATGACTTTTGTTTTTTTTTCATGTTCATCTTAAGACCTTTCCGTTATGATTCTGCCATAAGGACTATATCGTCGGCAAATCGAAGGTGAGTGATGTACTCATCATTGACGTTAATATCGTATCCTTTCCAGTCTAGTAGCTTGACAACATCTTACAGTACAGCGGTGAAGAGTTTCGGGGATATACCACAGCCCTGTCTTACAACTCTTTGCAGTTGGATAGGTTTCGTACTCTGGTTCTGTACATGGATAGCCGAAGTAGCCTTTCTGGACAAACACTACTGCACTTCGATATACCGACAGTCCACTTAGCACCTCTGAAGCGACTGCAACACCGCCATATTTCGACGAAATCAAAGGCTTTCTCATAGTCAATTTACGCAAGATAAAAAGCAGACTGTATTCTTTGTTCTTATGTACAATTTCCCGAAGGGTATGTATGTGGTCTATGGTGCTAAAGCCTTTTCGTAAATCGGCTTGTTCGCGAGGCTGGACGATTCGTAGTGACTCTCGAAAACATCATGTAGACGCGGACAGAAGGAGAATCGGTCTGTAGTTCTTCAAAAGAGCGTAGTCGCCTTTCTTGAAGAACAAGACCACCGCATATCTGCTTCACGCCTCCGGTGTTGTGCCACTATGCAAGACGGAATGAAACAGCTTCTGAAAGACTTCAAGTGCCGGTTTTTCACCCGCTTTCATAAGCTTCGCTGTAATTCCACCCTCGCCTGAGGCCTTGCCATTTTAAGGAGTTAGAGAGCCATTCTAATTTCACTCAGACTGACGAATGGTATATTATCGGAAAAGTGTTGGATAAGACTTTCTCTTGAATCGTTAATCACACTTGCGTGTGGCTCCAACGATAATGTGTACAGCAGCCCATAGAACCTCTCTGTCTCACTCAAAGTCTCAGGTAAGTCCTGGAATCGACGCTGGCAAACTCGATCTTCAGCTTTGACAGTTGGCACTTTTTGGCAGACAGATCTCTAGAAAAGATGTTTGGAGCCCTGGTTCCGCTCAATCTCTTTTTCAATATGAGAGTAAGTCCTGCCGCATGCATTTAGATATCTGTCTGTTCAGTTGCCTGTATGGTGTCAAATCTACTGAAGATTGCAGCTTTATTTCCCATCTAATAGCCATGAGGTTGAGAATGTAATCGGAGAGTTTTTGTGTTCTAGCGCGGCGAGTCTTGCAAAACTTATCCCAACCGTATAGTTTCCATGAGCTTGGCATTCATAACTTCCACTGCATTGTAGTTTTCTAGGCACTGAAAACGGTTTTGTAACTCGAGATGAAAGGTTTCGGGACTTTAAATTAGAGCACGAGAGAGACGGTGTTTTGACTTCCTAAGACGAGGCCTTTCCAACTTACCGTTTAGGTTAAGTGTGCCTCTAAGTATTCAGTGATCGCTACCAGTTTTCATCCTTGTGATCACTGACATATCACTGAACATTTTTTTATATTGGATAGGGTGACAAATGAGCACATAGTCCACCTGATGGTAAGTGGTTCCTTTGACCCATAGACATCTACATTTATCCTCAATAAATGTTTAAAATGCAGATGCGTTGTCACTCATAAGGACTAAGGTGGAATGCCTGTTTTCCAGTAAAATGTGTCTCCAGTTTTCTACACTCAACATACGAAACGCAGTAATATCAAGTTGCCATTCACGAGTACCATAATGGCGAGACTTGGTGCTCATCACTGCTTAAATAACAAATCAAAAATAGTGGTATGGTGTCCAGGCAGGTAAGGTAGCCGAAAGTGCTGACTTTAAGCGGAGAGACTACTTCTTGACCAAAGATGGATTCCGGATAATGATTAAAAAATAAAAGGTAAGTTTTATTTTATGGTAAAACTCTCTATTTAAATTTAACAATTAACGAAGTAATTACCTCTGTGTACAAATTATAATATTGTAAATTCTTGGAATGTTCTTATAGAAAATTTCAGATATATGTGCGTTAGATATAGGGGAAGCGTTTAGAGGTTTTAATTGGCAAGGTTTAGGCATCTTGTCTAGTCTGAGCTTATGGCGGTGAAGTCTTTTGGAAATCCGGTGCAATGTTCTAAAAGACGGTTCCGTAAAAAGGACTAGGGGAGGATCAAGGCCCTTATCATACATACGCAATATATAATAAAAGTTACAATTTACAATTTGTATTTACGATTTACATTTTATATTTCTTCATATTTCTGTATAATAAAAATTCAAAATTACAATATTTTTATGGTGAAAAAAATTTTAAACTGGTTGAATTATGTATAGCAAATTTTATTTATATTTCTATTTCATAAAGTTTTAAACTAAAAAGGAAATATTTTATATTAAACACAGAACTGAAATTAGAAGTTTACGCTTTTGTAGAATTGTAATATGATTGGCCGAGAGACCCTGGCCAAAAACTATTAAGTTAAGATATATTTTTTTTTACCTGGTAAAGCCACGCTGCAACTACATTATGGTTGTAATATGAATGGGTTGACACGACCGAGGAAGGACCACGCTCTTACAGAATACCAGCGTAAAATAGCAGCTCAATGCTGCTGTGTTTCGTATGTTGAGTGTAGAGAACCGGATACCCTTATTACTGGAAACTAGGCATTCCATCTTTTTCCTCAGGGATGACAATGCATTTTTAGTCATCTGCATTTTTAGTCTTAATTGAGGATAAATGTCATCTACATTTATCCTCAATTAAGACTGTACTGTATCTGTAGGCCACAAAATTCATTTACTATCAGGTGGACTGTGCACAAGTTTTCACCCTTATTCAATAAAAAAAAAAGTTTTGCGTAATATGAATTATCACGTAACTAGTGTGATAAAACTAAATAGTTAAATAAATTTTGTAGCTTTGTAAAACAATTTGCCATTACATCCTATCACAATTTAAAATTTAAATTTTTTTACAACCGACTTCTATTTAAATTATTAAGAATAACTCAAAAACTATTGGTCAGACCTCGATAAAATTTATAACGGACCACATATGAAGCACCATCTTTTAATTGACCGAAGAGCCATCGAAATCGGTACACCCAGTAAAAGTTATTATACACATAAAAACATACAGTGAAATTGAGTACTGTCTCCTTTTTGAAGTTGGTAGAAAAGTCCGCTGCTGAATACCCATACCCATACAGATTGCCTAATAAGAGAGATATTTGCTCCGCTGGGTGGCAAGCGGGTTGGCAACTGCTGTATTTTGTCTTCAGCTGTTATCGGGAAGATGCAGTTGCCCATCTCCTGTTTCGGTTTCCCTTTATCGCCTCTTACGATATCCACAGATTGATATGAAGTGGTTGATATGCTTATGTCGTAGCTACACCGCAATGCGGTTATAATAAAAAACTTTTTTTTAAATAGATCAATGACCGCCAGACTGAATTTCGGTTGGCCAGTCTCAACGGAACGTACATAAAAACGTGTCTCAAATGCTTGATGCAGATATATAAAACTTAACTATTATTATAATGACATCCCTACCTAATTAAACGCGATAGAATCAGTAAAAGTAGTTATATTCAATGTATAGTGTTTGCGTAAATATGAGAAATCACTATCCCTTCTTAATACAATTAATTCCAAAGAATGTTTGTAGGCTTGTGCTAAGATTAATGACGGACTGACAGGATTTTTTTATATTATAGGCTACGTTTTATCCAGAGCGTAATTCCGTTGTTACCTTTTTATATCGACTTTACAACACATTATTTTTCGAAATAATGTCGTTATAAGAATTTTAGTTCTTTTTAAAAACTTCTATTCAAAAGCTTATGAAGATATGTTTTCTGTGGTCTAATTTTTTTGTAAGATTAATTTTGTCAACATTTTCAGATGTTTCAATTAATAAAATTATCCTATCAATGATACTTAACTATACGATCTAAGATAATAACTGAATAAACTTTAGGCAGAGTTTTCAAGTGCTCCTTTTCTGCCAACTTCCAAAAAAGGAGACGGTACTCAATTCGACTGTGTTTTTTTTAGGTGACCTCATAATTCTTTACAGGGTCGACCGATTTCGATGACTCTTTTTTTATTTGAAAGCTGGTACTTCTCGTGTGGTCCCATATGAATTTTATCAAGGTAAGACCAACAGTTTTTGAGTTATTCTTAATACCTTATATTGAAGTCGGCAGTACAAAGTTTTTAATTTTAAATTATTCTCAAAAACATAAGCTTACCGACACCTTTCTAGATGTGAATGATCATAATTGCTGCTGCTGTGAGTATTTGTCGTTTTCTCATAGTAGTTTTCTTTAACCGTAAAACATAATAGGCACATAATATATAATATATACATATATACATATAATAATAATTAAGTTTTATATATCTGCATCAAGCATTTGAGACACGTTTTTATGTACGTTCCGTTGAGACTGGCCAACCGAAATTCAGTCTGGCGGTCATTGATCTATTTAAAAAAAAGTTTTTTATTATAACCGCATTGCGGTGTAGCTGCGACATAAGCATATCAACCACTTCATATCAATCTGTGGATATCGTAAGAGGCGATAAAGGGAAACCGAAACAGGAGATGGGCAACTGCATCTTCCCGATAACAGCTGAAGACAAAATACAGCAGTTGCCAACCCGCTTGCCACCCAGCGGAGCAAATATCTCTCTTATTAGGCAATCTGTATGGGTATGGGTATTCAGCAGCGGACTTTTCTACCAACTTCAAAAAGGAGACAGTACTCAATTTCACTGTATGTTTTTATGTGTATAATAACTTTTACTGGGTGTACCGATTTCGATGGCTCTTCGGTCAATTAAAAGATGGTGCTTCATATGTGGTCCGTTATAAATTTTATCGAGGTCTGACCAATAGTTTTTGAGTTATTCTTAATAATTTAAATAGAAGTCGGTTGTAAAAAAATTTAAATTTTAAATTGTGATAGGATGTAATGGCAAATTGTTTTACAAAGCTACAAAATTTATTTAACTATTTAGTTTTATCACACTAGTTACGTGATAATTCATATTACGCAAAACTTTTTTTTTTATTGAATAAGGGTGAAAACTTGTGCACAGTCCACCTGATAGTAAATGAATTTTGTGGCCTACAGATACAGTACAGTCTTAATTGAGGATAAATGTAGATGACATTTATCCTCAATTAAGACTAAAAATGCAGATGACTAAAAATGCATTGTCATCCCTGAGGAAAAAGATGGAATGCCTAGTTTCCAGTAATAAGGGTATCCGGTTCTCTACACTCAACATACGAAACACAGCAGCATTGAGCTGCTATTTTACGCTGGTATTCTGTAAGAGCGTGGTCCTTCCTCGGTCGTGTCAACCCATTCATATTACAACCATAATGTAGTTGCAGCGTGGCTTTACCAGGTAAAAAAAAATATATCTTAACTTAATAGTTTTTGGCCAGGGTCTCTCGGCCAATCATATTACAATTCTACAAAAGCGTAAACTTCTAATTTCAGTTCTGTGTTTAATATAAAATATTTCCTTTTTAGTTTAAAACTTTATGAAATAGAAATATAAATAAAATTTGCTATACATAATTCAACCAGTTTAAAATTTTTTTCACCATAAAAATATTGTAATTTTGAATTTTTATTATACAGAAATATGAAGAAATATAAAATGTAAATCGTAAATACAAATTGTAAATTGTAACTTTTATTATATATTGCGTATGTATGATAAGGGCCTTGATCCTCCCCTAGTCCTTTTTACGGAACCGTCTTTTAGAACATTGCACCGGATTTCCAAAAGACTTCACCGCCATAAGCTCAGACTAGACAAGATGCCTAAACCTTGCCAATTAAAACCTCTAAACGCTTCCCCTATATCTAACGCACATATATCTGAAATTTTCTATAAGAACATTCCAAGAATTTACAATATTATAATTTGTACACAGAGGTAATTACTTCGTTAATTGTTAAATTTAAATAGAGAGTTTTACCATAAAATAAAACTTACCTTTTATTTTTTAATCATTATCCGGAATCCATCTTTGGTCAAGAAGTAGTCTCTCCGCTTAAAGTCAGCACTTTCGGCTACCTTACCTGCCTGGACACCATACCACTATTTTTGATTTGTTATTTAAGCAGTGATGAGCACCAAGTCTCGCCATTATGGTACTCGTGAATGGCAACTTGATATTACTGCGTTTCGTATGTTGAGTGTAGAGAACTGGAGACCCATTTTACTGGAAAACAGGCATTCCACCTTAGTCCTTATGAGTGACAACGCATCTGCATTTTAAACATTTATTGAGGATAAATGTAGATGTCTATGGGTCAAAGGAACCACTTACCATCAGGTGGACTATGTGCTCATTTGTCACCCTATCCAATATAAAAAAATGTTCAGTGATATGTCAGTGATCACAAGGATGAAAACTGGTAGCGATCACTGAATACTTAGAGGCACACTTAACCTAAACGGTAAGTTGGAAAGGCCTCGTCTTAGGAAGTCAAAACACCGTCTCTCTCGTGCTCTAATTTAAAGTCCCGAAACCTTTCATCTCGAGTTACAAAACCGTTTTCAGTGCCTAGAAAACTACAATGCAGTGGAAGTTATGAATGCCAAGCTCATGGAAACTATACGGTTGGGATAAGTTTTGCAAGACTCGCCGCGCTAGAACACAAAAACTCTCCGATTACATTCTCAACCTCATGGCTATTAGATGGGAAATAAAGCTGCAATCTTCAGTAGATTTGACACCATACAGGCAACTGAACAGACAGATATCTAAATGCATGCGGCAGGACTTACTCTCATATTGAAAAAGAGATTGAGCGGAACCAGGGCTCCAAACATCTTTCCTAGAGATCTGTCTGCCAAAAAGTGCCAACTGTCAAAGCTGAAGATCGAGTTTGCCAGCGTCGATTCCAGGACTTACCTGAGACTTTGAGTGAGACAGAGAGGTTCTATGGGCTGCTGTACACATTATCGTTGGAGCCACACGCAAGTGTGATTAACGATTCAAGAGAAAGTCTTATCCAACACTTTTCCGATAATATACCATTCGTCAGTCTGAGTGAAATTAGAATGGCTCTCTAACTCCTTAAAATGGCAAGGCCTCAGGCGAGGGTGGAATTACAGCGAAGCTTATGAAAGCGGGTGAAAAACCGGCACTTGAAGTCTTTCAGAAGCTGTTTCATTCCGTCTTGCATAGTAGCACAACACCGGAGGCGTGAAGCAGATTTGCGGTGGTCTTGTTCTTCAAGAAAGGCGACTACGCTCTTTTGAAGAACTACAGACCGATTCTCCTTCTGTCCGCGTCTACATGATGTTTTCGAGAGTCACTACGAATCGTCCAGCCTCGCGAACAAGCTGATTTACGAAAAGGCTTTAGCACCATAGACCACATACATACCCTTCGGGAAATTGTACATAAGAACAAAGAATACAGTCTGCTTTTTATCTTGCGTAAATTGACTATGAGAAAGCCTTTGATTTCGTCGAAATATGGCGGTGTTGCAGTCGCTTCAGAGGTGCTAAGTGGACTGTCGGTATATCGAAGTGCAGTAGTGTTTGTTCAGAAAGGCTACTTCGGCTATCCATGTACAGAACCAGAGTACGAAACCTATCCAACTGCAAAGAGTTGTAAGACAGGGCTATGGTATATCCCCGAAACTCTTCACCGCTGTACTGTAAGATGTTGTCAAGCTACTAGACTGGAAAGGATACGATATTAACGTCAATGATGAGTACATCACTCACCTTCGATTTGCCGACGATATAGTCCTTATGGCAGAATCATA
>JAVANC010000009.1:35486446-35630414 GCA_033319125.1 Parnassius glacialis | reverse complement strand
GGCAACAAAATGAAATGTACTAGCGCAATTATGGTAAAAATGGGCAGGAAATTTTGGAGCCTTTTTATGACTTCTACAAAACTGCAAACATTTTCTTGCTTATCTGTTCAACATAAGATGCCCAAGATATTATACTGTCAACTAGAACCCCTAAACTTTTTACAACCTTACTGTCGGAAATAGCAGAATTCCCAAAACCAACGAAGGGCAGCGTATTCCAAGTAATTTTTATAGTAGTTTGTTGATACCTATCAATACTACCTGCGTTTTACTAGGGTTAACCTTAACGCCATAAGATGTGCAAAATTCAGAAATAATCGCGAGATCACGATTTGTGGATAACACGGCGGATGGAAGATTTTCAATACTTGTTTGAGAATATATTTGAAGATTATCTACAAAAAGATTGTAGAGAGTAGTATTTCTTGAAGTGATAGAGCGTATGAAAACTGAGAAAAAGAGAGGAGACAACAAAAACACGGGGAACAGCTAAAAACCTTACACGTGAATTCGCTCTCGTGTTAGGGTTTTTATTTTTTAACGTGGAACCCTGATTCTTTTTCTAAAATAAAAGTAGCCTAAGTTACTCCTTAGAACATCAGCTATATGCCAATGAAAGTCCCGTCAAAATCGGTCGAGCCGTTTTGGAGATTAGCCCGAACAAACAGACAGACAGACAGACCGTCAGACAGACAGACAAACATTTTAAAAATTGTGTTTTTGTTATAAGTACCGTATATATATTCAAATGTATTTAGAAAAAAGCTGTTATTTTAATATTACAAACCTTCAATTTTATTTATTTGTATATATGTATATGTATACAGGTAATTTCCGAGAAAGACTAACATCTTTTTTTTATAGGATAAGGGTGACAAACGAGCACACAGTCCACCTGATGGTAAGTGGTTGCTGCGGCCCATAGACATCTACATCTATTCTCTATTACAAATGAAAATGTAGACGCGTTGTCACCCGTGAGGACTAAGATGGAATGCCTCATTTCAGTAAAAAGGGCCTCCGGCCACCTCCACTCACCAAGCGAAATGCAGAGGTAAACCTCTACTTCACGCTGGTTTTCTGTGAGGTCGTGGTACTACCCCGGTTCAAGCCGGCCCATCCGTGTGACAGCAAGACCTCCGAAGTCGACACTCACTGCTTTTTTTTAACATTGTACAAGAGATGAATTTGCGAGATCGCTTCTCTATGTTGAGGTACCGAGATCTTAACTGGGAACACAACAATGAGAGAATAGAAACGCAGAATTCAAGAGCACCTGTTCAGAATGAGCTTGGTGTTAAATATGTAGATGCCTTAGGTCAGTCTTTTACACCTTGTGCGTGGTCTAACCTCTTTCAAAGATATTTAAAAAAAATTCGACATTCTGAGAGGCATGTAAGACAAGAGGGTTATTAGGAAATGACAATCAGTGGGATATACATAATTCTGGAAAAGGCTGCATAATGCAGATCTGCGCCCATGTTTCTATTAATACAGCTTTTTGCTTTATAAATAGTATGTGGATTTTCAAACCCTCAATAATTGTGAGTATAAAAATGATATGGCTGATGATACATTTACACAGATTACAATAAGATAAATCAAATGCTTCAAACAATGATTTAATTTACAATGATGGGTCACTAGCAAAACTTTTTTTTAAACTTACTATTAGCTCAAGTCCGGAAAGATAAAGGAGTTGCTATTGCAGTAACTTCCTCTAGAATAACTGCTACGCTACTTAGTGAAGGACGAATAGCGCACTCAGTTCTCAAACTGTCATTGAACTTATCTCATAAGGAAATGCCAGTTTGTAACAATAACAAAAACAGTGAACAGGAAAGAATGTTGCAGCAGTGTAAACTGTTGGTTTGGGATAAATTTACGATGTCCCACAAAAGAGCAATCGAAGCACTAGATCGCACAATGAACGATGTCAAGAGCAACTTGAGTATCATGGGAGAGATGGTGATACTTTTAGCTGGTGACTTAACACAACCCTGCTGGTTATAACTAGCGTCTGTACTATAAGTTCACGTAACGAAGTTTGGTCTGACTACAAATATGCGAGTACAATTAAACAATTATTCTCAAGCGTGGCAATACGCGGCTGATCTTCTAAAAATTGGAGATTTTAATCCAATAGATAGTAACAGCATGAATACTCTGAGTCGTGGTTTTTGTCAAATTGTCGATAACAAAGATGATTTATAAATAATTTCTATCCTTATCTCCAAATAAATATGGGCAATCGAGTTTGGTTGTGTCAAAGGGCAATTATGGCGCCGACAAATGAGACAGTAGGCCAGATTAACGAACAAATTATGTCAGACGTGGAGAGGAATACTGTTGAGTGCCACCCAGTAGACAATGTTATGGACACTTAGCAAGTGACATCGTACCATATAGAACCCATAAGTTGCGGCTGAAAGTTGGTGTTACAGTCTTGTTAATGAGAAGTCTTGACGCACCATGGATATGTAATGCGTGTACCATTACATATCCATGGTGCGTCAAGACTTCTCATATAAATTACTCATCTGGGACGCAACTTTATAAAAGCTTATAATCATGACTGTTATGGCATTGTCATGGATTTGCCATTTCAGCTTAAAAGAGTGTAGTTTCTCCTAAAAGCAGCATTTGTAATAACAATGAACAAAGACGCTTAAAGTTGCAGGTGTACATTTAGAAAAAAAATATTTTTCCCTTGGACAACTCTTATGTGGTGCGCTCACGTATCTCAAACCTGCAAAATCTTTATGTTTTTACAAAGGATGGATAAACAAAATACGTAGTTTATAAAAATGTTTAAAATAAGTTATGTAGAGTAAACCACGGTAGTTTATACGTTGTGTATTATTGGCTAAATAAGCATCCTAAATAAATAATAGTTTGAAAAAACTAAAAAAAAACACGCTTTTGTAGATAACCGAACTAAAAAGGAGAAAATAATTTCAATAAGTTGAAAATAAGTAAATAGTGATTAACATAAAAAAATAATTTGATGGTAAAAAAGCTAAGGGTGTTTTTTCAAATATTTTTATAATGACGCAAATTATACAAATATATTTACAACAAATGACATCAAGTTTTTAAGATGTAATGTTAATGTTATTGTTCGCCGAAAAATTTAAAACCTGCTTTAAATATTTTAATTTGTGACTACGAGCAAGTTGTGAAGCATTAGATTTCCTTTAAAAGTAAGCATAAGCATCCCGTGAGAGTGAGAGGCAAAATTTGGAGATTATTAGTGATTTCCATATCAAATACTGTGAACAATTATAAGCTCAATTATTACAAATACAGCATGTTTTTTCTTTATCATGACAATCGGCATTTATTAATAGAATGCGTTAAGTTCAAAAGCGAATAATAATAATTGATGTAAAGTTTTAAAATTAATATATACGATTTAGGAGCTTGTTCAGCTGTGTAAGTAGAACCACTGTCGGATGTTTCAAAATGTTTAGTTTATACATACATATAATCACGCGTCTTTCCCGTAGGGGTAGGCAGAGACCACTTCTTTCCACTTGCTACGATCCTTACATACTTGTTTCGCTTCGTACACTTTCGTTATTTCCTTCATACATGCTCTTCGGTTTAGGGTACTCTTGACCTGGCCTTTTTTCAAGACGTCCCTGATTTGGTCTATAAATGTCCGCCTATGTCTACCCCTTCCAACACTTTCAGTCAAACTCGCCATATATAACTATTTCGTCAATAGTTCTTCATTCATTCTCTCGACATGGCCAAACCATCTCCATAAAATAAACCATAAATTTTTAGTTTATATGGTTATGAAACACGTAAATAAGGTTATTCTTTTTAACTGTGTATCAATAAGATTAGAGTGAGATGTCGCTGACATTCGAGATAAAAGCCTCTAAATAAATAAGTAAAAAAACAACTTCCGTTATAGGGAAGATTTTTTTCCTAATCGTCTCGCTTGACAAATGGATTGACAATCATATTGCCGAAAGTAACGCACCTTCTTTTATAACGAGGGTGAAAAAGAAGCACATCATCAAGTGAATTTGATCCATATATTCTTGATTAAGAATCAAAATACAGATGCGTTGTCATCCATAAAGACTGAGATGGGAATGCCTCGTCTACAGTAAAAAGGGTCCCCAGTTCTTCACACTAACAAACACGGCAAGCATTGAGCTGCCATTTCACGCTGGTATTATGTGAGAACGTGGTCCTTCTACGGTCGAGCCGACCCGCTCGTTCCACAACCATAATACAATTTTAGCATGGTAACACGTAAATAACCTGTCACGCTGCTGCCAGTCTCTAATCTGGGTATTTTACGTCTCCCGTTAAAAAATACCTGTTACGCCATTTATCGGAACCCATAAGATTTTTCTACATTTAATATCATCCACGTGACGAAATGAATTGATGGATCCTTTTATATTGTCACTACATGCCAAGAGCATTATAATTAGTATATTATGTAAATGCCTCCTAATTACCTCAAAAGCGGTCCAATGCTTGGCTTATGTTTTTGTTTCTTTGCCAGTTACAATGGTCTCTAGTTAATAAACGATGCGAAGTACAGCGGCATTTTGCTGATATTTCACTCTAATATTCTGTGAGAGCGTGGTAATAACCCATTTGAGCTGACCGTGTAACGTGTTTCTTATAATAAGTAAGTTAGTTTCACGGATAACATACAAGTTATCACTTCAAAACACTCTGTTAATATAATATAAAATCAAAGTAGCAATATAAACTAATATTTAAGAAAATATAAGATAGATTAATTCGAGTGTTTTCATGATATACGGCTACTCATACTGTTCGTATAAGCGCAATATGAGTAGAGAGTTAAAATAAAGGCATTTTAAAACCAAAAAAATTGGTTGACCTTGACGTTTCGAGAATAATATACTACAGACATGGGTTCAAACAACTATTAGAACGGTGAGTGGCATTAATCATTTACAACTTCACAACTACGAAAGCTTTATCTATGTATACAAATAAATAAAATTGAAGTGTCTGTTTGTAATATCAAAATACCAGCTTCTTACTAAATACATATGAAAGTGTATACGGTACTTATAATAAAAACACAATTTTTAAAATTTTTGTTTGCCTGTCGGTTTGTGTGTCTGTCTGTCTGTTTGTTCCGGCTAATCTCCGAAGCGGCTGGACTGATTTCGACGCGACTTTCACTGGCAGATAGCTGATGTTATAAGGAGTAAATTAGACTACTCATATTTTAGAAAAAAAAAAATTAGGTATCCGCGCAGCATAATTAAAACCCAAAATTACACGCGGGTGAATTCACGGAGAATAGCTAGTTCTTAAATAATAACTTGAAGCCCTCAAGCTATAACACAAGAAAAAGAAAATGTGAAAAGTCCAACAGACTTCTTAAAATGAAAAGTTTAGATGTTAAAAGTTTTACCAAACTTAAGTCTTAAGTCAGATAAGTCTTTATATTCTAAATAAAACTTTAGGTAGCACACTTCAGTAAATTGGGTACGTAATTTTTACAAGATATATTTTATCTCCTTGTGTAATGAAATAAAATAAAACGAAAACTTATTTTGCGAAAAAAGAAATAAAATTTGTGTTTGTAAAACGCCAACATATGTTTTGATCTACAAGACACCCTTTAATCACATGACCGTTCCTCTGTCCGGAGAAGAATCTGAGAAAGAAACTCTGTATGTATCCTTTTTTGTTTTGTCGTCATTTTTCAAAAGTTATAATATTTTTAATCTAATATAATATAAATTAATATTTGTTTGTTCGTATTTTATGCGCAGCCATACCATTCATCAGATTGAGGTAAAACTTTGTCAACTTGCACTTGCGCAAAGGTTATAGGCATAGTACAATTCACTTACAGGCTACAGGCACTTTAGGTCGTGCGCGTGTCGTATATTTATTTGAAAGTCATAATATTACGTCATTTAATTTCAATGAATGTTTTATCATTCAAAATTATACAATATAACCCATCCAAATTTAAAAAGATATTTACACATTTTTTTTTTGCGGCAGCAACGCGCCGTATACCAACTAGTTATAAATAAAAAGGAATAGACCCATAGATATAATTGATTTGCATATTGAAAATCAGATGTATAATTAAATCTAATAAATGTGTAGCAAACTTGAGCAGACCAGTTCCCAAATGCAGCATCTGGTCACATGTGAGACGCATGTGGCCGCCACGTAAGATGTAGGGGGTGGCAGCGAACACATACAGATTATGTCATTACTGTCCATGTGGAAACAATGACATGTAGTTGACGGCAGGTATTGAAAGGGTTCCAAGTATACTAGTAAGGAAACAGTTTTCGTGTTTGATGAATAAGCGAGGATATTAAAATATCTTATGGCTTCCGATAAATGGCGGTATAGCCATATCTTTTCATCCGATTTCAAAAACAGAGGAGGATTTCAAATTGTCTATTTTTTATATTGTTATGTTGATAGTGAAGTTTATAATATTAAGCATTAATATTATAATTTACAGTAATTTTCACATGTCACATCTGCATATTAATTCTTAATCGCGAATAAATGTAGATGTCTATGGGCCACAGTATCAACTTACCATCAGTAGGACTGTGTGCGCGTTTGTCACTCTTATTATATAAACATATATATGTCGTAATATCGTCTGCAAAAATATTTAGATGTGTTTTTAATCCCTGTTAAAAGTTATCTCAATATATTAATCGACTATACACAGTGCTTATAACAAAAGAAAATATTATTATTGTTAATTTCATTTTCATTTAAAAAATCAATCCCAGTACCATTAAGTAAGGGCCCACGACTGGGGCCAATGGAGTGATGAATCGAATAAAAAAAAAGTTTTCTTTTTGAATTAAGTATGAGAGCGATAAGCCAAAATAAGATGGTAAGTGGTGACTTATAAAGCCCCTAAGGACTTAAGATGGAATGCCACACAGCACATTATACTGGCATTCTAGCTCTTCAAACCGGGACATATAACTGCTACCATGAGGATGGTACCAATTCAGACTATTTCCTAGTAATAAATTAACTAAGGCTATTTCTTGTTATTTTTTTTTTTTGGAAATCCACTTGAAATTTATATCTCATTTAAATTTATGCAACAACGAACATCAGTCACTATCGCGGAACGTGAATTAAAGGCAGTTATTAACTTTCCTTAATAAAGCGGATCTTTAAAGAGGACGTTAATCCAACAAACAATGGACCCCAAATTAAAGCGGCTTCTTCGTAATTTATTAGACCTGTGCTCCTTTATATATTTATAGAAATATTGTGATAAAGTAAAAAGGTAGGCATAAGTAATTCGCATTCAAGTGACTTAATTAATTAAGTTAGCTAGTAGGTATGCTAGTAAATGGAGTAATGACATATTACAGTATATTTTTAGTGGATTTAAGTAGCACAATACTTGGGACACTCTATGTTGAAAAAGATTCAGTAACATTATCATCAAAATTACAGCCTACCTAAGTTCACTGCCGAACATAGGCTTTTTCCATATATTATTATATGTGCATGTATAACTTTCGTAAAGGCTGTCTAGATATTCTTAACAAGAAAAATCAAAATGGATTGATTATGTTTTTTAAACATTTTTATTTAGAAAATGCTTTCTTGAAGCCGTAGAACCCAGTGAGCGTGATTGTGAGTGAGTGACAGCCACAAAAATGTTTTGAACTTATATTATACATTTACTTTTGTTGAAGTTGCTTGTTCACGAGCAAAAGTTTTTTTTTGGTTTACTGAATCCAAAAGAGATCGTGGAAACTTTGAAGATACAGTGAAAACGCTTCGCATCAGCATCTTCCTAATAACAGCTGAACAAAACAAAAAAACTACGGTTGCCAACCCGTTTGTTAATCGTGTCAAACAACTATGTCAAATATCCCCCATACAAGGCAGTCCATGGGAGAACTATGTTCAGATCACCAAAAGTCCACTTGTTTCGTTAGCTGTAATAAATGAATGAAAAATCTAACTCTTCAACATTCGTTTTCGAAGAGTGTAATGGTACTGGTTTAGTTAATTAACACTACAAAAAACCTTGTAGTCTTTTCAGAGCTGAAACTCTTTTTTATAACCAAATTTCTGATAATATTCATTTAAATTATAACATTATTTTAGGAGCGTTTTAACGAAGTTAGCATTTTTAAATAAAATTTCAATAGAATTCAAACCGAAATGAGCCTAACTATCTATACGTGATTTAAAAATGTACAGAAACGCAATTACGTTAAGCATCTCTTTGTCTTATAACGTTTTAAACATTTTAACTTTTTCCCTTTTCAAGTATATTATGTTTATGTACCATGCAAATTGTTTGCTTTACCCTTTTTACTATGTAAAAATATGCCATAATGATATCCTGACACTGGGGCCTTATCGTAAGGTCCCTGTAATACCGAGACATCATCATGACATTGTTGCAAATGGTGCAAATGGTGTATCCATCAGCTTCTACCAAGTGAGACATCAGAGCAGACACAAGAATTATCAACTGTTTCGAAATGAACGTCGTAGACCTAGACTTTTCATTCATATATTAATCATTAATTTATTAATGAATAAATTACCACTTCCAATACATAAAAATAGCGTACTTTCGATGAGATGAAATGAATATTTTCGCATTGTAGCTCCATAGCTAATCTGCTATCTAGAATATGTAATAAATGTCTTAAATATTAAAAGTTTTTGCTATGTAAATTTAAATTGATTTTGGAACTGAACAAATAAATATTAGTTTTGTCCATCAGAGATAGCTTGTTCCCAACGGTTACTGGGTAGTGAAGTAGCTGAGTGTTTGACGGCAGTATTATCGTTGGCATCGGGTTTGATTCCTACACGGAAGAAGTATTTGTATCGCCTGCATATAATTGTTATCGTTCAGGGAGCTAGCCCGTTTTCAATTTCTGTAAATATAACGCTATTATATTACAGAAAATTAGATGAGAATAACGATTTTTTTCCTCTAAAATGTATCATAATTAAATAAATTATGCAAAGTTTTTTTTTTACAATGAACCTGCTTGTCACAATTAGTTTATGTTTCTTATTAACATACGCATTCTATACGTGGATAAATTATAGATGAGCTGTACTGTATTTTATAAATGTTTTCAATTTATGAACAAGATCAGAGTCCAATTCTTAACTTTTTGCTCGTCTCAAAATCTCATCGACTATAATATCAAGTTCATCTTCATAGACCATTATCAGTAAAGTACACATAAACTTTTAACAATATAAGTTTCGGAGCAGTAAATAGCAGAAAATATGTTAAGAAGAGAAATAAAGTATTATCTTCAGTTATAAAGTATAATAAGATTTTTGTAACAAATAATTTAAACATAAATTTAAAAAACTTTTAAAGTCCTTCAAACTTGAGCAAGCAATTATTTGAAATATTTTCTGTATTTATTAGCATTTTCATCTATCTTTTGTAAACACTGTTGAAAAAACGTGTAAAAAATAAAAATGAGTTTATTACTATTATTCCATAACACGCACTTGAGGGTTTTAAACAGCTGAACATAGACCTCACCCATAGATTTTGTCATAGGAAAGATGTTTGCCATAGTTGTTATGTTTGGCAAGTGGGTTGACAGCTGCATTTTTTTTTTTAATTTTTAGTCGTTATTAGGAGGACGCTGCTGCCCATCTCCTGATTTATTTCCCTCTGTGGCCTCTTACGAAACCCGCAGCATGATATGGGGTAGCGGATATTTTTACACCATCACTACACGGTGTTACTGTTATTTAACTTAAATAAATTACATTACTTAAATTGTTATCACAATCACAACACTAACCATTAATTTGCAGTAGTCATTTACCAGGTAGACCGTTAGTTCTTTATGAATTTGAAGACATTAAAATAATTTTAAAGGTGCTTCAAACGATGGTCACGGAATAATAGACGACTGCAAATCTAGATGTATATAGGGCCGTGAGTACATCTATACGTATATAGTGCAGTGAGTGCATATCTGGACGTGTACAGTGTACTAACTGCCTACCTGGATAAATGTATAGAGTTAATGAGTTTATTAGAAAAATATTACATTATTAATAAAATCTCCTTTTTATTATCTTTCTCTTTCTCTCTGCCTCACTCTTTCTCTCATTCTTTTCTCGCTTAAGGTGGCACAAGTCGCGGGGCTCGAACTCGCTGGTGGGCGCGGCCAAAAAGCACGCTGTCTCCTCTTCTCCGTCGACTTTGCAGCGGGCGGACGTGTGTCGTGTTTTTAAATAAATCTATTCAAATTATCACATACCATAAATAGTCTTAAAGTTGTTATCATTAGTGCAAAAATCCTGTCGCAAACCATATTTTGGTGACTTGCACGCGAGCGAACGACGTGTAGCAGCGAGAGAGGGGGCCCTTCTTCACCTCCGCGAGAAAGGTACAATTGTATTTTTTATCTCTCTCCACCTTCTTGCTACGATTGAACTACGAGCACGCCCACTTGCTACGAGAAAACTACGTATTACGTAGCACTTAAACATTGCTTGCCGCGCTTGCCGTGCTGTGTGATTCATCGGCTGTTTGGTGAGATCTATTCTACTATTGTCACTTATAATAACTACTGCTTTACGAGTACAATAATATCATGGAGCCACATAGTTCATTGTACAAAACAAACTCCGCGCCTAATTTAAGTATCGCTGATGACGATACCCCCGAAAAGACTTACGGGTTTATTACATCAAGGGCAAAACGGCAAAGGATGGACGACGAGAAAAACAGAGGTGATTATAGTGAATTTCGACACAAAATGCATGAATTATTTGAAAATTGGACGCTCAGGCAAGACAGCCAAATGCGAAAACAGGAGGCTCAAATTACAAAATTATTCCCGATATTAAAAGGAATTCAGGAAGCTAATAGTAATATTGAAACCACCATCACATTTCTGGCAGAGCAGAACGCCGAGCTAAAGAAGAATGTCGAGCGTTTGGAAGGGGAGATTAAGAAAAGGGATGAATATGTTGCCATACTTGAGGACCGCCTAGAAGACACCCTGAGAAATAGCCGTAAAACTGCTATAGAGATTAAAAATGTAGTTTTTGATACTAATGTGTCCAAAGACGGTCTGGTTAGCATGATCGAAAATCTTTCTAAAACCATAAACGTCACTATTAATAGGGGTGATATTAGAGACATTTACAAATCAAAAAGCACAACGGAGAGAAATCTGTGATTGTAGAATTTAGCTCGACTCTTTTAAAGGAAGACATTCTTAAAGGGGCTAAGTCATTTAACAAACGGAACCATAGTGACAAATTATGCGCCAAGCACTTGGGGAACAAAAGAAATCCCGATAGTCCCATCTTATCGCAGAGTATCTTACACCGAAGGCATCGAGATTATTCTTTCTGGCGAGAGACTTGAGAAGGTCCAAGAATTACAAATACTGTTGGACATCCTACGGTCGTGTATACGTGAGGAAGGACGACAACTCTCCTATCATACATATTACGAATGAGGCAATGATACAAAAACTGATGAACAACTGACTAGCTTTCTTATTACTTTTACTAAAATGTTTTCTCTGTTTTTGTTACCTAAAGATGCTTGTTGTGTACTTTGGTTTATTTTATAACCTTACTCATGCACTTTTAACTTGTTCTGAAATGTGTACGAACACTTACTCATTTTTTCAAATATTCTATACAACACTAAATTATGTGTTAACCAATCCCTATCATCTGATTTGACACTCAGTCCCTAAATATATAAAATACAATTTTCACATTATTTACTTATATAATGATTATTACTGCTACAAAATTTAATCACACATTAATTACAATATTACACCGTCTGTTTATAAATTTAAATATAAATCGAAATCCCATGTACGAAATTAGAAACGCGATACTATACCCATACTTCAACTTATTATTTAACGATATCGTCGTAAATAATATTTCACTATTTTCACACTTTTCACAAAGACTGCGGATAATATGTTTAATTATTCTGCCTATTAATAATGGATAGCGAAGACCAATTATTGCATGAATTGGATTACATTAATAATGTAAATAGCTTTGCCTGTAATACAAATGAACTCCCCAATCTTTTACCTTCAGATAAACCAGCTTTTTTCGATAATTAATCAGAACATCAGGAGTATAAACAAGAACTCCGATGATTTTTCAGTTAGCTTATCATTAGTTGAGGAACATATTGATATTTTAATATTGACTGAATGCCGATTAAATCCTGATATTCTATTACCAAATAGACCCGGGTATTACGTTTATAACACTACTAACAAAGTTACTCAAAACGATGGGGTCGTTGTCTATATAAATGACACTTTAGAACATAAAGTTAAAGAGATTTTTATAAATGATGCTACATGTCTGCAAGTTTGTTTAACTGACCTCATTATCTTGTGTATATATAGATCACCATCTAATTATAACATAGAAAGTTTTGTAAATTCGTTAGATCAATATCTTCAATCTAATAATTTAAGTAAAAAACGTAATAATAACAGGTGACATCAACATTAATCTATTAGAGGGCCACCTAGATGCACGTAGTCACAAATATCTTGAGACAATGGCGCAACACGGTTTATTGCCTGGACATAGATTAAACACTAGAATCAACAGCTGTATAGATCACGTTTTCGCTAATCTTGATCCCAATAAGTACTCTGCTACGATAGCGGTCCTAGAAGCAACTACTACCGACCATTCCATGGTTCTTACCTATATCTACTCGAAAAGCGATTTTACTCACAGAAAATCAACAAAGGTATTTATTGATTACAAAAGTGCAGTAAATACCCCTAAATGATAACAATCTGGCTGAACTTATTAAAATAGAAGACCCAAACACTTTATCTGAAAAATTAAATGAAATAATTAACAAATCAATAGAAACTAATACAAAAGTTATAAGAATCCCAAGTAATAAACGTATTATTAAACCCTGGATAACTCCGGGTTTGTTGAAATGCATAAAAAACAGAAAAAGGCTTCAAAAACAATCACAACAAAATAAAGAAAACGAAACATTATCTTTAATATACAAACGATATCGTAATTTTTGTAACAATCTGTTAAAAAAAACTTAAACGAAAATATGAACAAGATCTACTCCTTAAAGCTAAAAATAATAACAAATTACTTTGGAATACGTTAAAGAATATTACGCACCTCAATAATAAAAAGTCTAATAATCAAGAACTTAGACAGTTGGCTGATACACCAATTAACTCTGCAAATTTAATTAATAACCATTTCTTGAATGTTGAGAAAACGCTCGCAGAAGACATTATTACACATCATCTACCTCAAAGTAACTTCGAGTTACTTCCTTCTCCTCAACCCAATTCCATCGGATTTATTGAACCGGATACAAATGAAATTGAATCAATTATCACAAACTTTAAATCTGATTCTGCCCCTGGCTGGGACAATATACCCACAAAATTTATTAAACTTGCCAAAACAGAACTTAGCCCTATTATTAATCATCTCTGCGTGCTATGTTTTAATAAAGGCGTGTTTCCTCAGTCATTAAAAAGGGCAATTATTCATCCTATATATAAGAGTGGGGCTAGAGACGACGTTAATAAACTAAAGA
Organism: Parnassius glacialis; assembly: GCA_033319125.1. Classification (NCBI taxonomy): domain Eukaryota; kingdom Metazoa; phylum Arthropoda; class Insecta; order Lepidoptera; family Papilionidae; genus Parnassius; species Parnassius glacialis. Next base: position 35,616,790 of record JAVANC010000009.1, on the reverse strand, counting down.
CCTATTTCTGTTCTAACAGTGATTTCCAAAATTATAGAAAAAATTATTAATAAACGGCTTTTAAATTTTTTCAACAAATATAACATTTTATCGGACGCTCAGTTTGGCTTTAGAGGAAAAAGGAGCACAGAAGATGCTATTTTGGCATTGACCGGCAATATTGTTAATATACTTGATAGAAGTGAGAAAGCTTTGTGTATATTTCTAGACTTAAAAAAGGCGTTTGACACCGTCTCCATCACATTCTTATCAAGAAACTTGACAGAATTGGTGTTCGTGGTCAATTTCTTCTTCTCATATCCGACTATCTTTTAAGGAGAACTCAAGAAGTCAAAATAGACGATAACTCATATAGTTCTAATGAGCTCTGCACACAATATGGCGTTCCACAGGGTAGTGTTCTTGGACCTACCCTGTTCCTAATATATATCAAGGACCTTACTGAAACTAAATTACCAAACGGTAAAATCTTTTCTTATGCCGACGATACAGCGCTTCTTTTTTATGGTAAAAACTGGGATGAAGTCCACGAGTCAGCCTCCAAGGGCCTACACACTGTTATCAAATGGTTACATAGCAATCTCCTTACCTTAAATATTAGTAAAACAAACTATATAACATTTGCAATCAAAAATTCCGCGCAACCCAATAATAATCTTCATCTTATCGCCCCATTCCTGTGAAAATCTTTACAGAGCGCCTAAATGTAACTGCCAGACCCTGCAAAAGGTTAGTTTCACAAAATACTTAGGGATATATCTCGACCAGCAACTAAATTGGCATTAACAAATTGACACTTGCACCCACAGAGTCAGAAAGCTATTGTGGTTGATCAAATACATAAGACATGTCGCCGACAAACAACTCATTACTTACATTTATACTGCTCTGGTACAATCCATCATACTATATTGCTTGCCAATATGGGGTGGTACCCACAAAACCAAAATGATTAAAATTGAGAGGGCTCAACGCTCACTCCTTAAAGTTATGACATTCAGGAAAATTACATCGGGGACTTCTGAACTATATCGGGACTGCAATGTTTTAACTGTTAGGCAACTTTACATATTAAAATGTATTCTTAAAATTCACAAAACTATTACCCTAGATACAAACATTTTAAGTAAGCGTAATCCCTATTCTGTCGTTCCTACCCCATTGTTAAAACAAAATTTGCTCGTACAAATTTCAATTCGCAATCTCACTTATTGTATAATAAATTAAATGGCAAACTCAAGTTTTACAGCAAACATTATTTTGAGTGTAAAAAAATGATTACTTCTTGGTTGAAACAGCTTGACTATGACAGTACTGAATCTTTACTTTCACACAACACGTAACATACGTTTGTTCGTATGAATCTTCTTATATTACATTTATTATTTTGTTTTATGTATAAAATTGAAAACACACACTCACTCACTCACACAGACACACACACACACACACACACACACACACACACACACACACACAAACACAAACACACAAACACAAACACACAAACACACGCACTCACAGCTATTATAATTATTGTTACTTTTGTCTGTTGATTTATCTTTATGTAATACAAGTCATATCTATCATGACTTACTGATTAAAGGAAGAGCGGACTCATCCTACTACAGGTTTTTCAAACTTAAAAGGGTGAGATCCATATCTAACACTGTAAATGAGACTTGTGTTATGAATAAATATTTTTGTATTTTTTTTGTATTTGTATTTGTCTCACCTGGCATCGTGCCCGACAGAGATAGTATCAGTGATGAGCATATCGATACTAGTATTCACGCAGGTCTTGTTCGTACGGCGTTCTGAACCGTTTCAACAAAAACGAAGTTACACGAACACGATGCAACATCTATATTAATATATTAAAGCAGAAGAGTGTTTTGTTTGTTCAAACGTGCTAATCTCTGGAACTACCAGTCCGATTTGAAAATTTTTTTTGAATATTATAGTCCGATTCATGTTGAATGGTTTTTTTTTATAGGATAAGGGTAACAACGAGCACACAGTCCACCTGATGGTAAGTAGTTGCTGCGGCCCATAGACATCTATATCTATCCTCGTTTGCGAATCAAAATGCAGATGCATTTTCACCCGTGAGGACTAAGATGGATTGCCTCATTTCCAGTAAAAAGGGCCTCCGGCTATATAGCATTAGGTTATAATCTCAGCTAGCCTATATTTGTTAAGCAAGTCAGAAGAAAAAGCGCTCCCAAAATGATAAATTTACATAGAAAAATATAGATCTTTACTCCGCCTAAAAAAAAGTCTGCGATACCATATGTCTATTTCTTTTATATAAGCCACAATTAGGAATTTTGTGACAAAAAAAAATGAAAATTTAATTATTAGGCATGGCATATTTATCCTTACGAACGAAAGTTACTTCATTATCAAGACAATTTTATGAAGATAAACTTCTATCTTTATACCATGTTAATATAGTACATAGTTAAAGAGATAATGTAAAATTAAAATAATTCAATAGGTACCTGGCTTGACGCGCAAACAACGCATAACCCCTAGCCCGGTGCGAACTGAGAAGCCAGTATTGAAAGCTTCTATGAGCGAGGTTAGGTTTGCCGTTAGTTCAATCATTATCTATATCTACACAAATAAATAAAATTGAAGTGTCTGTTTATAATGTCAAAATAACAGCTTTTTACTAATTGCATATGAAATTATATACGGTACTTATAACATTAACACAATTTTTAACATTTTTGTATGTCTGTCAGTCTGTTTGTTCCGGTTAATTTCCAAAACGGCTGGTCCGATTTTGACGCGACTTTCACTACTAGATAGCTCATGTTATAAGAAGTAACTTAGACTTCTTAAATTTTAGAAAAATTATTAGGTGTCCGTGCAACAAAATTACCGTCCTAAACTAAACGCGGACGATGTCACGGGGAACAGCTAGTAGCTAAAATAAATTCAAAATTAATTGAGTACTTTTATTTCTATCTCCCGGGTGAGCGTAACAATGATTAGTTACATCTTTATTTCTGAACTCTTTCATTTCACGTTGCTATGGTATTTTGAAAGTTTAATTGATTAATAAGTGTAAAAGGTTGATAGCAATTTTATCAAGAATAATTTCTTGCCTACACACTTTTCATGTATCGTGTACGTTTTTCTTTAAAACTGAAAAAAAAAACCGCGCATAATATGCCTACAGATAAAATAAAAGCACTCCATTAATTATGACAATGTTTCCATACATTACTATCAAATAAAATATTTGATTGCAATTATAAAATGCTTGAACTAGGTGTCATGTCATGCCACGCATCTCGGACACGTGATGATGCGGGTGAAACCGCGAAATTATTAGGCGCTGTGGCTCTATATACCTAATATAGATTGTTTATTTTATTATGTTTAGTTTTCCCCGAGTGGTTATGCAGCGATCACTCAAGAGTTCGGCTTCGAAGGTGTGTAACTCGAAAATTATCCCACGGGAACGAAATACCTGAATAAACGGTATATAATAAACGGAATAACGGTTATTTAACAGCTCCGTGGCGCAATGGCTTAGCAATGAATTGTTGCACTGGAAGCAGCGGGTTCGAATCCCGCATGGAACAAGTATTTGTATGGCCTACAAATAACTGCTCCGAGTCTGGATGTTTGTAAACTGCCTCCACGATACAGGAGAAAATCCTAGTGTGGGGGTAACGTTATTTAAAAAAATGTAAAAATTCGATCCCCGTTGGCACCAATGAAATTGTTGCAATTTTATATAATAGTAATCGTATATAGACTACATTTTTTACTTTTATAATTATATTATATTACAGACGAAAATTTTAAAATTTTGTCTGTCGTCCATAACGCATCACCTCTTTCAATTATATGAATTTCCATGCCGTCTTTTGTCTTTGGCGTCCAAATTACATAATAGCAAAACTTTTCGTTTCGAATAAAACTCGAATAAGCGCGCATCACCGCCCGTGCATGTGTGTGTAAGCGTCGTCCTCCCGCACCGCACCAGGGGAAACATTATTCAGTGAGATGCACGATAATTCATAGTAACATGCGCGCGTAAAAAATACGAAAAGGCCTTTGTAAGAAGGGGTTTTATGAAAAAACCACTGCATAAATCAATTACAAACAAAATTTATTGAATTGTTCGATAATTGAGCTGTGTCGGTACCGACTTTGTTTTGGAAATTTTAGATTTCTTTTATTACTAATTTACGCCCAAAGTTGTGTAAAAATTGGCAATAAAAACGAATCTTTGGTAGCTCGTAACTTTTTAATAAAATTTTATTTTCCTATTCTGTTTCCGTACAGACAAATTTCATAATGAGACAAAACGACATCATGTTTAACTTTAGATGTACATTGTCAAATAGCGGAGTAAAACCCCTCCGAAATTTCTATGGAAATAATGTCGACTAGTGTCACCTTAAGAGGTGATTATGGATATTGACTGAAAAATCGCATTGCAATTATAGATGGTGGTATCACCATCATGCATACATCTGTTGTAAATTATCCAACCAGTGACAGACAGAAGCATCAAAGGTACGAGACATCTGGCACTGTTAATCTCTATCCGCTTGTCAATTAAAGCAAATCATCTCTACAACGAGAGAAGGCTTGATACTTGTACCCCTTTGATAGAAGTTTAAGGGGCACTTTGCACAAATATGTATGAATGGTGATCGCAGTTCTTAGGGATTTTTGAATTCGATTAGTAATATGTATTTAAGCAGTTGATAAAGATATTTATTTTTTTCTATATCCTATTGTACAACAATACAAAACCAGTTTTTAATTACAGTATTGGTGTTTTATACCTCAAAGACAATTTTGATGCACAGTTGGAAAGGGACGCCCTAGAGTCTAGGGCCTAGACGAAGGTTTATCGACCAAATTATCGATATATTGAAAATGGGCCAGATTAGGAGTACCCTTACCGACGAGCGTGTATGCGCAGATACATGGGTGTAAAGGAGGCGAGAGAGATGTGTCAGTATCGTGCCAAATGGAAGTCCGTAGACTCTGCTTACCCCCCTGGGTGACAGGCGTGGGTGTTTATGTATGCATTTATGTACAATTTTGATGCAAAGAACTGACGTAACATCTGAATGATTGAGACGGTTGTTTACCGAACCATAATCTGTATAGCACAAGATGTACATAGCTGATGGTGATATAATGACAAGATGTAATGCACAGAGCAAGCAGATTTTGGTGGTAAAATATAAGTTACAATTAATAAGGTTTAATTGCATTTATCAATGAAATAAAATTATGCAGAGAATATTGATAATTGTTGGTGTTCAGCAAGTAGACTCTCGAGTTATAGTAAATGAAGTGACTATAAAAATGCAGGTTTTGCCTTAATTACGCGTTACTAACAGCAAACGTGAAAATTAACAATACATATATTTTCGTTAAGTGTTAAAGAAATGGTAAAGGTTGTTATCTTTGTTTTAAATAATGTTATTTATTTAAATTTTAAATAACAACGTATGTGGATTTTCTAAAATTAAAACCACTAACATGTTTGCAATGTTAAGAAAACATAAAATATTTAATAGAGGACAAAGAAAGACCCGAAAAACCACGGCGAAGAGGTTTCTACATAAAATATGTAAATGATAAAAGCTTCTGAGTAACCTGCTTCAGAGTTACTGTAATCCAATGTAAAAATATCCTTTTCAAAGATTACCCTTATTATACGCTTACTGACATATCTCCCCTGCAGGAGTAAATATAAAGTAATATAAGGAAGAGCTTGAAGAACTGCTGAACTACGCTCATCCAAAATGTTAATTATATTAATATATGATTATGATACTATTTTTATTTTATTGTTGGGATTTAACTAATACAATAGAAATATTATGTTAATATCACACGCATACTGCCCACCTTCTACTGTTCCTCTACTTAAAACCCTAAATTTTACTAAAGGTATAAATAAGATAAATAGGGAATTAAACATCTTGTAGAAACGTCAAAACCCATTAAAACCTAGCGGTGCCGTTTGGCACCCAATTCTAGCCCCTCATATTTTCGTGTCATATGCGCGCCTTAAACAATGAAGCCAAGTCAGCATCAACGCTCCCTACACCTCCCGCGGCTGAAGCCGGTTGGCAGGTTGTCGGGGAAAAAAAAGGGGAAGAAGGCAGCCAAAAAGGCCAAGGAGCAGGAGCGGCAGCGCCAGTTCAGGGCGCGCAAGATCGCGGCTAGGCTCCGCGCCCCGAAGACCGCAGCTGTAGTGATTACACTACAGCCGGACGCGGAAAAGAAGGGCGTTACCTACCGCGATCTGCTCGCGAAGGCGAAAGAGGCGGTGGATCTCGGGGAGCTCGGGATTACCGGGGGCCTCCGGCTCAAAGTCACCCAGACGGGGGCCCGTATGCTGGAGATCCCCGGGGAATCCAGTGGCGCGACCGCGGACGCTCTGGCTGCGAAGCTCAGAGCGTACCTGAACGCGGACGAGGCCCGAGTGTCCAGGCCCGTCAGATGCGCAGACCTGCGCATCATGGGTCTGGACGACTCGGTATCGGAGGAGGAGTTGGTGGCCGCCGTCGCCAGGTCCGGGGGGTGCACTACTGACCAGGTCAGGTCAGGCGCCATACGCCCGGACCAACAGGGTATGCATGCCGCCACGGTGTGCTGCCCTGTTACGGCGGCCAAAGCCATAGTGGAGGGCCGAAGGCTTCTGGTGGGCTGGGTCTCAGCGCAGGTTAAGCTGCTGGTGCCCAGACCTTTGAGGTGCTACCGCTGTCTCGTGGGACATCACGTGTCAGTGAAATGCGCCTCGGAGGTTGACCGCAGTGGCCTTTGCTTCCGCTGCTGTCAGCCCGGACACAAATCGGCGACCAGCTGCGCCACGCCGCACTGTGATGCATGTGCGGCGACCGGCAAGCCAGCCGATCACTGGGCCGGAAGCAGGGCCTGCGTGCCACCCGCCAAGGCCAAGGCCGCGGGTAGGGGAGGGCCCTCCTCCACCGCCACCGCCTCTATGGCCACCGCCGCAGCCGCAACTGCCGCCGCCGCCGCTGTCACTGTTGCCACCGCCGCCGCCGCGACACCAACGCCCGCAGAGGGGCGCCCCGTGGAGGAAGCGGAAATGGAATGCCTATAACGGCCCCATTAACCTTCCTCCAGGCGAATATCAACCACTGCGCCTGCGCTCAGGATCTGTTGCTCCAGAGCATGGCGCAGTGGTCGATTAACATCGCTGTGGTCGCTGAGCCGTATTTTGTCTGGCCTAGAGATGACTGGGTGGCGGACCTTAACGGCTCAGTGGCCATCATTTCTTCGGCCGCCGCCGGTACCCCGACCCTTGAAGGTGTCAGGAGGGGTCAGGGGTGCGTAGCAGCACGGTTCGGGGAGTTCGTCGTTGTGGGGGTGTACTTCTCCCCGAACCGATCTCTCGCCGAGCTCCATAACTCTCTTGCAGAGCTGAGAGCAGTCGTCGTCGGAAGCTATCCCCTCCCCGTACTTGTCCTCGGGGACTTCAATGCCAAGAACTTGGCTTGAGGTTCTCGTCGTACAGATGTGCGGGGTAGGATGGTGGAAGACTGGGCTCTGGAGACAGGCCTGGTGGTCCTAAATCGGGGTTCTGTCCCCACGTGTGTGCGGATGCGGGGCGAGTCGGTGGTGGACATTTCGTTCGCTAGCCCCGCTCTGTCACCGCGTGCCATTGACTGGCGAGTCATGGAGGGGGTGGAGACCTACTCCGACCACCGGTACATCCGGTTTGACGTCTCCACCCAGCCCTCGAGCGCGCCAGTCCAACAGGCCCCGAGTGGTCCGCGTTGGGCGCTGAAGCAGCTGGACCGGGAGCTCCTCCTGGAAGCCTCGATCGTGCAGGCCTGGGTGTCATCACCGGATAGGCCTGCCGACGTCAATGATGAGGCAGGGTGGTTCCAGGAGGCCATGTCCGAGATATGTGACGTGGCAATGCCCCGCGTCCGGCCAGGAAGCGCCCGGCGTCAGGTGTATTGGTGGTCGCGTGAGCTGACGTGTCTGCGCAAGGCTTGTATCACCGCGCGGCACCTGCACGCCAGGTATCGCAGGCTCCGCATTCGTCCACCGAATGCGGCAGCCATTGAGGCGGAGCTGTACGAGGGATACAGAGCGGCAAAGACCGCCCTCCGGGAGGCTGTCATGCGGGCCCGGGCTCGGGCCCGTGAGGAGATGCTGGAGACTCTCGACAGAGATCCGTGGGGGCGCCTTTACAAGATGGTGCGGGATAAACTCCGCAACTGGGCCCCCCCGCTGACGCAGAGTCTCCGGCCTCAGCTCGTGGAGGACGTGGTGAGCGCTCTGTTCTCTGCGCGAGGGGAACATCTGCCCCCGCCTATGGCTCCGCCACCTGCGGTGCCGGAAGCGGACCACCAGGACGACGACGACGACATCCCGGAAGGGACCGGGGTAGACCTGAGAGTGGCGGTACGTAGGCTCAAGGCCAGGAATACCGCCCCAGGACCCTATGGCTTGCCTGGCAAAGCCTGGGTCCTGGCCTCGGAGGCTCTCGGGCCCCGACTGGAGGGGCTCCTAAGCGCATGCTTGGAGAGAGGCCAATTCCCGCTTCGTTGGAAGACGGGGAAGCTGGTCCTCATTTGGAAGCCGGGGCGCCCTGCGGACTCTCCGTCCGCATACCGGCCCGTGGTGCTGCTCGACGAGGTGGGCAAGCTCTTTGAAAGAGTCATTGCAAACCGCCTCGCCGAGCACCTTGCGGGGACGGGGCCGGATCTTGCGGAACACCAGTTTGGTTTCCGCAAGAGGCGCTCTACGGTGGACGCCATCATGCGCGTGAGAGCCCTCACGACGGGGGATGCAGTGGCCAGGGGGGGGGGGTGTTTTGGCGGTGTCTCTCGACATCGCCAACGCCTTCAACTCCATGCCCTGGAGCTGCATTAGGGAGGCACTCCGGTATCACCGGGTGCCGACCTATCTCCGTCGTATAGTCGGGGACTATCTGACGGACAGGGCCGTCATCTACCCCGGTCGCAACGGTGAGTGGAACCGGCGAGAGTTGTCGTGCGGTGTCCCACAGGGTTCGGTTCTGGGGCCGCCCCTGTGGAACATCGGTTACGACTGGGTGCTGCGCGCCGACCTCCCTACCGGCGTCAGCGTAGTTTGCTACGCTGACGACACGCTGGTACTGGCACAGGGGGGCTCGTACGAGGCGGCGGCGGAAAATATGACACGCGGGGTTGCGATTGTCGTTGAGAGGATCCGGCAGCTGGGTCTTGAGGTGGCTCTGCACAAGTCCGAGGCCATGCACTTCCATGATCCTCGGAACAGGCCACCACCGGAATCCTCAGTGATGGTAGGAGGGGTATCCGTCGGCGTCGAGTTGACGTTGAAGTACCTATGACTCGTCCTCGACGGCCGATGAAACTTCGTTGAGCACTTCCGACGTTTGGCTCCCAAACTGGAACGGACCGGGGCTGCCTTCAGGCGGCTGCTGCCGAACCTTGGGGGGCAAAACGCCTCCTGCCGGAGGCTCTACGCGGGGATTGTGCGGTCCATGGCCCTTTACGGGGCCCCGGTGTGGGCGCGTGGTTTGGCGCGGCTTGCCGTCCACCACCTGAACGTGCCCCAAAGGGTGGTCGCCGTGAGAATGGTTCGCGGCTACCGCACGATCTCCCGCGAGGCGGCGTGCCTCCTTGCCGGATTGCCGCCATGGGATCTGGAGGCGATAGTCCTCGCGCGCCTGCACGAATGGCGCACGGAGGCACTATGCCGGGGGGAAACCCCGCTGCCGCGGCAAGTTGTCGTGCAGCGGACAGACTTCCGGCGTGATCTCATGGCGACATGGAGAGAGCGACTGTCGCAACCCCGTGCTGGGCACGCCACTATAGCGACGATAAGACCCCTCTTTGAGGAGTGGCTTGAGAGACGCCACGGCGTCCTCACCTTCCGCCTGACGCAGGTCCTCACCGGACACGGTGTGTTCGGGAGGTTCCTGCACCGAATCGGGCGGGAGGAAACGCCCGGGTGCTCCCACTGCGAGGATCGATCGGAGGACACGGTGGAGCACACCGTGGAGGTGTGCCCTGCTTGGGCGGAGCACCGCCGTGTCCTCGTAGCGGCGATAGGCGGCGGCGACCTCTCGCGTCCGGCCCTGGTCGAAGCCATGGTCCGGAGCGAGACGGAATGGGATTCCGTCACCACCTTCTGCGAAGCAGTGATGCTAGCGAAGGAGGTGGCGGAGCGGGAGAAGGAGAGAGCAGCAGCTTTCCTTCCCGGCCGCCGCGGGAGACGCCCCGGGCGTCGAAGGCTACGTCGTGGCCCCCGGCCAACGTAGGCGCGGGCCTGTGGATGGCGAGCAATGGGTAGCTCGCCGTCCGTCCGTCTAACGACGACAGGCCGTGTCGACGGCGCGTTTTGTTCCACGCGCGCCTCAAAGAGCTGTCAGCATCGTGAAGGGGCCCGCAAGGGCCGACGCCTGCCGGGGCTGCGGGCTGTTCGAAAGAGATACCGCGGCTCCGGAACGTAAGGGCACTGAAGGAACACGGATGGTTTTTAGTCAGTAAAAGTCTGACACTCCCTTCCGCTCCACCCAGAGCGAAAGGCGTCATTTGATGATTTTCCATCCGCAAAAAAAAAAGTCAGCATCAACAGCCATAATTGGCTGTTGATGCAATGCTAGAACAAGATAGCTAACGGTTTTAATTTTTTATTTCATTTCATGCACTTGTTGAGACCGACACGGCACGACCGTCAATTAACCAGTGTTGTGACATAATTAGCAAAAATGGATTTACTTTTCAAGTATGTGTTATGATTTATTTACTTTGTGTAATATATCATTGAAATTTGTTTTGTTTTATTCGTATACTGTTTAATCGTTTTACTGGAGTGTAACGTAATTTTATTCAGTTTTGTTAGCGTATTTAAATTTATATAATATCATTTATACGTCAAAATTAACTGGTACCGCATAGCGCTTTTTTTTTTTTTTTAGTTTATTCAGGACAACAAACAATTACATAATAATGCTTAAACCAAATAACATTTTATAAATAATATTAGTCATTATGTAACCAGCTCCGTTATCCACAAAGTAATGTTAAATTGGTAACAGTAAATAAGAAATGCACAATAAACAGAGTATAAGTGAAAATAAAATTAAATTGACAGTACTCAGTAACATAAAATCAAAATGACACAAAAGGAAAAAAAAAATGCTAACAGTACAAATTTATCTTGTAAAATATTTTCATATACTATTGAACGTCTACCAACTTTCTTAGAATGTTCTTGCGAAATTGTAGCTTCCAGGTCGATATGATGTCTTTTCAAATTACAAGTGGCAATGTCTATTTTATTGATTTTTTCGCGTGTAATTTGTCTTTAATATGAATATGACAAAATGTGACTCATTTCTAAGACCGCGGATATGAAGGGATAGGAACAGTGCGTAAAAACCGCATTCCATATGATATTCCACTAAGGAACAAGCTGACTATGCTAAAGGCACAGCGTAGCACGCATATTCATTCAAAAAGTAAGAAGGAATATATATTTGTTGTCCACTGGAAAGATAACTCTGTTGTTACGGCAATGTTAACTTTACATGGAATTGAACCAATATCAACTATTGGTAGCTACGGTGCAGATGAAAAGATGAAGATACAAGTTCCAAGGCAAGCCATTTTCATGGAATATAATAAACATATAGGTGACACGGACCTATTGAATCAAAATATCAACACCTTTCGTATCAAAATCAGGAGCAAGAAATGGTGGTGACAGATATTTATACTCATTGATGTGGCTATATATTATGCCTGGGTAAGATCAAGATTCGCAGGCAATATTCTCACGCAGCTGGCTTTCCGTCGAAAAATCGTACAGACTTACCTGTCGCAGTTCAAAAATATGCCACGAGGCGGCGGCCGTCCATCAGCTTCCAAGACGTCTAAAACAGGCAATAGGGTATCTGATGACAAAAGCTGTGACGGTCGGAATCATTTACTAGTTCCTTGTGAATCACGTCGCAAATGAGATTTAGAGACGTGTATGAGTTAGACAAGACTGCAATGCATCAAATGTGACGTAGGGCTTTCTGCATCCTGAAATTACCAGGTTTACGTTCATATGTAAGCTACAAAATTTTTAGTACCAATATTACGTTATTTAATAAAATAAATACTGTTTTTTATTTATTCACTCCTACATTACCTTAAACCTATACATACTTATTAGAAGGATCCAACGAATGAGCCTATGAAGGAAAAACGGAAAGAGATAATGGTGGTAAGTCTAGCGGTGCCGTACGGCACCCATTGTTTTTTCTAAAATGGATAAATCACTGCAACTTTTAATGGTCAAAAATAACTTACGGGAACTTTAATAACAACATATTATCAAAAAATATCCAATTCTAAGCCCCTAAAATAATTCAGGTCATAATGGGTTAACCTGTATCCAGCTAAAACAAATTTTATAATATTAACCACTGATAATTATTTAAATAAATATCAGGAAATATTCTTTATGGTGACATCCTATACGACAAACAGGTGGAGGAGGCTCGTAACCAGGGACAAACAATGGATAGTCAGATGCATTTTGATATCTATATTAGAAATTTGCACGTCCTTGTCTTAAAGGTTAAGAACCTTAAACAAAAACCGGGTCTATATTAGTTTTAATGTGAGAGTCAGTCTAAGTGAATTATTGATTTTATCAGAAGAAAAGCTTTGACAACAAGAAAAAGGAAGCAATAGTGGTATGTAGGTAGGTAAGCAATAAGAAACATGAAAACATGTAAGGTAGCTGAGTAAGATAAAATACCATTAGAAATGCTGCAGATTTAGCGTAGCTAAAGAGGGAATGAAGGTAAGCCTGTTTTTTTAATAGTATAGGGGTAACAAACAAGTACAAAGTGCACCTGATTGTAAGTAGTTGCTGAGGCCCACAGACATCTACATCCATACTCGATGAATTATTAGAATTTAGATGAATTGTCACCCTTGAGGATTAAATTATCGTTTATCCCTTGAGGTATCCCGCTGTATACTTTCTTTAAAATAAACTGAAAACTTAAGCGAGTACCAGAATACTAGTGCAAATTGGTAAAAAATTTACCAGTATAATTATGCAGGTAAGGTACCGTAGTAACAATCGGAAAATTTTATGAAAGGAACTACGGAAAAATTTGAAATATTAAAGCAAGAATTTTTAGTATGTGTATTTTGCAGAGATGGCATGGCAAACATAGCAAGAAATATATAAATCGAAGAGTAAAAGCAGGACGCAGTGTAAATGCGGCTCTTCATTCTATTGTACAAATTCGGAATGATGACGTGAAGCACCGACCCTCTGGGAAGACTGTATTTTGTGAAGATGTTCAAAATCGTCCACACCATTATATCAGATTTGATAGACCACAAATCCTCAAAAAATAACACCGACGAAAAACACAAAGTACGCTGTCACAAGGCCATTAAAAATCAATAAAAATAAAAAAGAATTTTTTTTATATATTATTATTTTTATAATAATAATTTTTTAAGATTATCTTCAAACCCAAGGATAACACTGCATTACTTCAAGATACTGTAAGCTGGTTTTGCGTAGATCAGACCAAAAGTTAATATTCAAAATCTGAAGGCAGCTGACATCTTGACATCAACTATGACATTGAGACGTCATACACCTCAGTCCTCTCCCGTGATCATGGGTGCTATAAAGCACCCGAAACGTCGGTAATCAAAAAAAAGTAAGTCAAATAAACCTAGCAAGCTAACAGCATAGCAAAGTGGCGAAGCAATCAGCTTTGTAGCGGTTTCTAACTTCTATAATTTTAAGGATTTTATCACGTACCTATTATTAAGTGGCGAAGCTTGCGAAGTCACTTATTGATTTCACGATTTCTGTCCGTCTGTCCGTCTGTCCCACGATTATCTCGAGAATGGTTTCGAATTTTCAAATTCTGTTTTCAGCAATCGATTACTGATCACCCAGGCATCTGAACCTCCTATTTTGAAACTGATTGCTCAACGACAACCGTTAGAAACCGCTACAAAGCTGATTGCTTTGCCACTTTGCTATGCTGTTAGCTTGCTAGGTTTATTTATTAAGTTTAATTCAATGTCACATATTCGTGTAAATATAAGAAAACATAAAATTACAATGTGTCAAAATATACACATATAAGAGTGTGTAATGTTGTGTTAATGTATGGCAGTGAAATTAATTGTGGCAGAAGAAATATGAGAGTGTAAAATAAAACATTCGCGTCCAATATAGAAATCTCTCGGTTTTTTAATTCGCTTTTCATTTCGCTTCTATATTGCTACACCTAATTCAAATTCTCACCACTCCATGGGTTGACTGATAGAGAATGCCACAAGGCATAAAGTCCGCCCTTTGTATTATTTAAGATTAAAGAATGCAATAAAGAATCAATAAATAAATAAATACAAATAGTGGAAGAAGTATGGACTAATTAGGTAAAATTATAATATTATTATATGGAAATGTAAAGGATAGAATATTTATATATATATATATACTTACTTACTTATCTTCACGCACAATTCCTGACGGGGTAGCCAGAGAGAACAGAACGCCAAGTGTCACGATCCTTACATACCTCTTTCGCTTCTTTCAGATTCATTATCTTCTTCATACATGCACGTCTAGGTATCCGAGTACTCTTGACCCTCCCCTCTTCGAGCAGTTTGCTCACATGGTCTTCGAAAGTTAGTCTCGGTCTACCTCGACACCTTTTAATATTAATTTTCGCGCTATATATTTTCTTCACCATTCGGTCTTCACTCATTCGCTCAACGTGCCCAAACCATCGAAGCACGCCCTTATCAATTTTTGTGATAAGGTCATCTTTCAAACCTGCCATATTGCGAATCTCTTCGTTTCGCTTTCGGTCGGCCATGGTAACGCCGCACATTTTACGAAAAGATCGCATCTCCACTGCATTCAACTTGCTTTTATGCTTCTTCTGGCACACCCAGGTTTCGCTGCCATATAACAAAGTCGGTACCAACACTGCGTTATGTATTGCAAGGCGTGCACTCTTCACTACGCCTTGCCTTTTGACTAACGCAGTCAGGACACCATTGACTTTGTTCCCGGCAGCGACACGCCTGTCCACATCTAAATCACATCTTTCATCCCGGCTAAAAGCACTCCCCAAGTATAGAATTTCATTTACCTGTTCTAGACATTCCTGATTTACCCATATTTCACACTTCGTTCTCTCTTCGTCCCTTTCAAATACCAGAACCTTAGTTTTATTAGCATTCAAACGGAGACCTTTAATTTCACATTCCTCTTTCATACTTAGCAGACAATTTACTTTAATGTCACCCAATTTTACACCCAAACAGCTATCTTTCAGCTTCTGTAAACAGCTGTCGAGATACAGTATGAACAGCCAGGAAGACATGACACAACCCTGTTTTACGCCCGTTTGGACGCTAAACATGGGTGACAGGTCATGGCCTACCCGCACACAGGCTTTACAGTTACAGTAAAGTGACTGCACAGCCCTTAGCAATCGACCATCCACACCGTACCGCGGCAACAGTTCCCACATTTTCTTCCTTACAACCTTATCAAATGCTTTCTCAAGATCCACAAAAGCACAGAAAATCTTCTGGTTAGCAGCCAGAAGCTTTTTCGTGATCGTGAACATCTGATCCGTGCATCCTCTTCCAGGTCTAAATCCGCATTGTGCCTCCCATAGAAATCTTTCCGATTTCTCTTGCATCCTACGTGTCAAAACCTTCGAGTAAACTTTACTTGCTAAACTAGTCAAGCTGATCACCCGATAGCACCCGCAGTCAAAATGTGAACATTTACCTTTATATAAAGGCACAATGACTGCGGATCGCCAATCATCCGGGACATCCCCCGTCCGCCAGCACAAATTGCACAGCAGATAAAAGCTGTCCCAGATGCGAGGCCCACCATACTTGACCATTTCAGCAGTAACTCTGTCTAGTCCCGCAGCCTTACCACATTTCAAACTTCGAATCGCACGTTCAATCTTTTTCATACTGATGACCTCAGTGTCATCGAGGTCCAGGTCTGGCGTACCAGTCACGGCGTCATCCCCGGATCCCTCACTAAGATCATCACACGCATACATTTCTCTATAAAATTCGCTCCATCGCTGCATGACGTCCGATTTTCCTGTGAGGACGTCATTAGTTCTCGAAAGCACTTTGTTCATTTTTAAGGCCGTCGCACCACTTCGGGTCCTTCCAACCTCTTTCCAGAAGAGTTTGGAGTTTTCCTTAAAGTTGTGCGACAACCTTTTGTCAGCTTCCATTCTACACCTTTCACGCATTTCCTCAATCAATGCTTTCGTGTGCTATATATATATATATATATATATATATATATATATATATATATATAGACAGTGATTCGAATTTTACCAACAGAATACTATCACAAAGAAAGTTTCGCCATTGTGTCCAACGAAGTTTACAATTTAACCCGGTTGTTGGAAGTTTAATCAACGTGTTATGAATATTTCATTGGAATAATATTCACAGCGTTTCTGTAATTACTTCATGGTTAAAGAAATGTTATATTTTTAAATAAATTGAAATATGATAGAAATTTTGACGATTTTGTTGCAAAAAGTAGTTCACAATTAGTTAATAGTGGCTTTAACTAGAGTGTGTTTCTAAAACAAAGTCGCTTGGAATAAATTTTAAAGTTCCCTCATAAGTAAACTTGTTGAATGTGACAGCAAATTTTAAATTAACGAAGACTGTGGCACCGGGGCTAAAGGACTTTTTATCATGAGAAAATCTTTTACTAAGCCTTTCTATCAACTAACTATGCTATAAATTACAAAACGTGCTTTACGTTTTGTAATAAAACCGATTATGTTCACGAGAATATTACACTACGAATAAACTAATATTACAAATTTTATCGTGTTTATTATTTTCACATTTCGTTGCGTGATAGCAGTGAATAAAATTCGTCCTGTTGATGTGAAAAAAGTCACCTATATTAAGGCTACAAAACCTCGTGGGCTCCGATAGATGGTGATAAAGTCGATACTCAAATAGGCGGAGCCGAATACCAGCTTCATTTCCACATTATTTTTGGTACCGAAACTAGACGGCAGCTACCGTCCGATATTCAGTTTGAAACAATTGAACAGGTTCGTCATAACGAAACCCTTCAGACTGTTCAGTCACATTCGAGTACCCACCTTTCTTAAACATCAGGATTGCATAGCAAAATTAGACCTAAGTCAAGCCTAATTTCACGTTCCGATGGCTCGGCGTCATTGAAGATACTTGAGACTAAATTATCACATCAATTCTAACCAGCACCAGCTAATCTAGATGATCTGCTTACCGTTTGGCTTTTCCTCTGCACCGAGAGAAAATTTTGCCTCAATAACAAACTGGGTAGCAGAGTTTCTCAGAAATCAGGGCATCAGATGTGTAGTTTATTTGGACGATTTTCGATTGGCATGCCAGTCGATGCAACAACTATAATAAGATATATATCATTAACGATAAAGATCATGCAGTTACTAAGTTGGACAATAAATTTCGAAAAGTCTGCGCTGACTCCAACACAGTGCATCGAGTTTCTCGGCATAACATGGGAACCAAATGCAATGCAAAGTCCTCATCGGAGAAAAAGTGCTTAAAGCTACGCAATGCACTTCAGCTACAGCTCTTAAGAGGCAAGTGGCATCCAAAATATTTCGAATGTGGGGCACGCCGGAGATAGATATTTGCGTCGAGCACTACTAACGTATCTCCGAAGTATGTTTAAGTGAATATTCAAGGCAAGCAAGCACAAGACCACAACGCATTTTGTCCCCAGTGCATTACAAACTAGCGTGGTTATTTCCACCACCCAATCTTATTTCCAGAGTCCTAAACCATTTCATTCAAGCCAGCAGACTATATTTTAATTGCCCAGAAATAGAAAAAGGTGTTTTAGCAAGAAGATTTTCAACGCCGAGCTCTACACCCCCTTATCGGATTCCAGACTTAGTCCACACTCTAATAGACACGAAAACAGGCATACACCCACCACAGATTCAAGACTTACTCTTGAAAGCATGACTGCTTTTGGGTGGCAAGATATGTTAACAGAATGGATGGATAAAGAACATAAGTTATTAGTAGTTGGCGATCAACACATAAATACCAGCATGGAATAGATGGAAAAAATGGTGCGAGTCTAATTCGGTTAATTATAAATATCTTAACCGAGAACAAGTAGCCCATTATCTGGCACATTTACATTGCAATATATGTAGGTCTTGCTTACAGAACAATTTTAGTACGTAAATGTGTGATTTCAACATTCACTCACTTATCTTCAAAAGGAGATTTATCTTCAAATTTCTTTACAAATCATATGTTAAAAGCAATGTGTTTGGCCCGTACCAAACCAGTAAAATCAACAATTTGGAATCTTGAGTTTCTTATGCAGTATATAAGTGAATATAATATAAATGAAAACAATATGTATGAAGTATCTAGGCATATGGCTACATTATTACTTTTGGTTTCTATTCGGAAAGTTCATGACCTCACTTTGTTGCATATTGACAATAACAGTTTAATAGGTGAACAAAGTAGCATAAACTTATGGCCAGTTTTTGGTTCCAAAATGGACAGCATTAATCATAGACAGTCTGGTTGGAAGCATGAGGAACATCCTGACAAAAGTTTGAATTTTATTTTCTGCATAAGACAATTATTAAAGATATCTAAAAATCGTAGATAGGCTTTATATCATTTATTTATTAGAGCTAGTGGTGAGGCTTTTTTTATGGGGGGAAATTCTCATGGACTACCTCCGCCTGAGGAAAGGCGGAGGGGCGTGCCGGACTCTTACCGGCTAAAACCACCCCGGTATCTCCTCGCAGGTACGCGCGGGGCCGCGGGAATCCAAATTCTTCCGCAGCCCCACACTAGTGCTGGCCCGGTCTGTTCGGGCCTCGTCTCCTGCACGGGGTAGTGAGGTGTTCAACTACCCCATGTATCGCCTCAGGGGCGCGCGCCGCCACCCGCGCGCGCCTCCGCCTCGGGTCCATCTAATAAGGGTGGCGGGGGCTTTCCCAAGTCCCCCGCCCCTGGGCCCATTTATGGGGGCCGGAAAAGGGCGTTATCCGCCCTTCTTCTGCGCCCAGTGCGCCTTCTGCGGCCTGGGAAGGGAGTCGAGATCTCCCTTTCCCGTTCCGCAGTTTCCTTCTGCGACATCACGTCCTCGCAGAAGGACACCACCGCGTCCCACGACTCTGCGCTACCGATCGAATTCCGCACTAAGGCCGGCAGCGACAGATCGCCTCCTACTTTATTTGTGAGGATACGGCGCTGCTCCTCCCAAGCTACACACTCGGCGAGCGTGTGTTGTGCCATGTCCTCCCCGTAATGGAGGCAGTGGTGGCACCAAGCGTCCAGCTCCCTATCTATGCGGCACAGGTACTTGCCGAAGCAGCGTGCCCCGAAAGCACTTGCGTCACCCTAAACGACAGGGAGCCGTGCCTTCTCCCGAGCCAGTTGTCGAGTACTGGCCGGTAGAGGTGAGGCTAAACCAACATACCGTACTGTAATTGCTGGGCGGGTAAAATCGTTTTTGAAAGAGGCAGAAATCCTTGCGACTGGTAATTTGAAAACTTTACATACATTTCAAAATAAAAAAAAGGACTAAAGGAAATTGCGATAAATAATTCTGTATCTTTATCAAATTATTTTGATGCCATTAACTGATTAATAGAGCAAATATCATATAAGGTTGATTTGTTATTGTAATTATTAAAAGCAAAAATTATTGTTATAATGGCCAGTTATAATCAAAAAATGTAATTTTAGTGTAATATAATTATAATTTTTGTCGCTGTATATCTCTTGCAATAATTTTTTAAGGCCTTAACTGCGACTGAAATGCCTAAATTCTTAGATATTCAAGTAAAAAAATCACAATAACTGTTCATTTAATCCACAAAGAAAAAATAGAAGGTAACAGAAGAGGATTTATTTAATGTTTTTGATTGAACAAAATTGTATTTTGTACAACCCCTTATTAAAAAAAATCCCCAAAAACTACCTATCTTTGTCATATTTTGCAAAATTTCTCCAGAACGGCATAAGCTTTTTAAATAGTTCTTACACTAAAAAAAATGTCTTAAAAATATTAATATTTTTAATTGAGTTTTATTTTTATTCTCCGTTTTATAAGAGAAAATATAACTTTTCCCTGAAATTGAATATATTTGCGCGAGCGTGCATGCTGCGTCGTCCTGTAATCACGAGCGAGCCCTGTGGCAGTCCCTCACAGAGTACATTATATATAGGGAACAGTCCGTTTTCGGACATCGTCGAGGGTGGACCGCGTGTCGGTGTTGGAACGACTTCGTTCAAATATATTTTAGTTTTTTAAAAGTTTATACTTAATTATAAATATTTTCATGACTAGAAATACTTAATTTAGTTAATATCTGTACACTGGTAACGGTAAATATTTTTTTCTAAATAAATTAATTTTTAAAGTGCCCAAAGAAGAAGAAATTTTCGCGGCGACGTTGATTAGTGAAATTGAAAAATACATTTTTATATAATTTAGATGTGGAACAACCAACATGCTCTCGTTACTTAGATTTCGATAGTTTTTAATACCTACGTAATTTTATTGTTGCATATTTTTATTCATTATTCGATACTGAATTTTATAATTATGTATTACAACAAAACGCTGTTTTTATGAGATTGGGAAGAGAAAATTAGGTACAGATACTTACATTTAGGTACACTGTTATCAAATTAAATCAAACAATTGAATTGAATCTGAGGAGGCTCTCAAGGCTGCGGCCGAAAGCCGCGCAACGTGGGACCCCATTCCCTTGAGGTGAGCGGTAGACTCATGACACGCTCTGCGGCCAATTGGCCGTGCTGACCATGCAATTGGTGGTGATGCCTTACACTTACATCACGTCTGCAGGAACGGCGGTCTGGCAGGTGGTGGCGCGCACGGACGGCTTTTTATGGCTAGTGTGCCTATTGTTGCCTAACCCGTGTGACGTACATTCACTGTGGCTGGATTTGATCGTATTCTGTATGGCGTTTACACGCATTGACATGCGCGACTTCGGTCGATGTTTGTGCTTACGCACTATCAAGGGGCCAAGTCCTCTTTTACTGGTTCGCCAGTTATTTTGCTGTGGACTACGGTCCAGTTCCCAAATTTGCGTACCCTTCGGGGGGAGCGCATTAAAATGGTTGGCGCTCACCGTGCGCGGCGTGTGCGGAGCCGTGTACCTCCTCCACATTTTTTTTAAATGTGGAAGAGCGAAACCCTTGTATCTGGTATTTGATATAAATATTGTGAGCCTTTTCCAAGCGGGAAGGGATTAATTAATAAGAAATTGACTGTTGTGAACCTGATACAAGTAGAATAAGGACAATTTATTGTTCTTAACTTTTATTTGAGCTCTGTCTTCGTGAACGGGGTTCTTTAGCTTATAAGACACTACCAACAGCTTTCGATTGCTCTCGCAAATATTCATTCTTCCAAGATACACCTAAAAGAACTAAGTTACTATACAAACACAACGTAAATAAGGGTCCTAACTAAGACGATCACGCCATAAATTTATTATACGGCCTATATTTGAACCTTTAGAAAGATCAATGTATGATTAATATACGGGTCACGTAAGTTAGATATACTTGTATAACTTATAGAAATAGATTCTAAGGAAATAAAGGTATAAATATATATAGAAAGAGTGAAGAGTTGAGAAAGGGGGGGGGGGGGTCGTTACAGTTTAAACCTATAAAAAAAAAAAATTCTAATAAATAAAAAAATGGTGCTTCCCTAAGTATAAATAACTATTTAAACACATTCTTAGGTTTATATTTTTTAAAATGATAGATGAACTATCATCTAAAAATGTATAAATTTTAAATTGGAGAGGGGTTTCTTTACGTGATTAAGTTAGAAATGAAAGTATTCGCAGTAGAACCAGAGTAACTGACATAGCCCAACGGAATATAAAATTGAAAATTATTATCTTATAATTTATATATATAACTTGGAAAACCGATAAAAAATAGGAAGAAAGGTTCTCGAGTGGCAACATCGTACCGAAAAGCGAAGTATTACTCAACATTTATTCCTATTCACGTATTCTCATACGCTTTTCTTCTAACACACGCGCACGCTCGCACACGCACGCGCACACACGCGCACTCGTGCACGCACGGGCACGTACGCGCGTTCACACGCACACGCCCAAGCACACGCACACGCGCGCGTACTCGCACATATACACACACACACACACACACACACACACAAATAGGTCGCAAATAATACTTACCTACTACTATTAGGCAAGAGTGAATAGGTTTTTGTTAAGTCAGTGCCATTCTCCATCTTAGGCTACATAACCACTTACCGGTGGGATTGTAGTTGCTTTACTACTGGCTGGGTAAAAAGAGTAAAAAAAATTACCCCGTGAAAGTTTGCATGTAGATATAATTTTTCTAACCAACCACAAAAACATGATGAGAATATGTATACAAGTATAAAGGTTACCTCACAAGTGACAATAATAATATAATATTATATCTTCCATTATCTACGCATGAAAACTTTTAAAATCTCTGAATCCCGAGTTATGTCCATAATAAGAGGCTGAATAGAGCCACATTCATATGCATGGGGATCATTTTGTAATTTCACGTCGTTATCGAAAAAACAGTGTACGTATTTCAGGTGGCGGTTTGCAAAACACGATTCCACAAAAATTCACTCAATAGAAAATAATTGCAAAGCTGCTTCTGAAAATACTTAAATTTTCGACGTCAATTTTTTCTTACGTGGTAGAGTCATGCTGCAGCTATGCTATGCTGCAGTAGCAGGTATAGTTGTAGCACGAATGGGTCGGCTCTACCGGGGAAGGATCATGCTCTCACAGAATACCATTGTAAAATATCAGTTTAATCCTGCTATGTTTCGTATGGTGAGTGTAGAGAACCGGAGAACCTTTTACTGGAAACGAAGCATTACATCTTAGTCCTCACAGGGTGACAACGCATCTACATTTTGATACGTAATCGAGAATAGATGTAGATGTCTATGAGCCGTAGCAATCACTTACCATCAGGTGGACTGTGTGCTCGTTTGTCACCCTTATTCTATTAAAAAAAAACTTTCTAATATTTTAGTATAATAATGTTAAGTATTGTAAGTACTCGTACAATTATGTGTCTCATGTTAATAAAGCTATTGGGATCTTTTGATTTTTGATAAAGTGATTTTCTTTAGGTTTATAGGTTAAATAATTTATTTGCCATTCCATATCAAGAAGCGTTTTTTCTGTCATTCCTATTGAATTTGACACTAATTGCTGAAAATTAGCATCTTTAGATGGATCTGAATCGCGCGCTGATCCAGCTGTTAGATATTGCAAAAATAATCGAAAATATTTATTTTTACTTTCATGCCGAAGACTACCTTGTTTTATTTTATTACGGTCAAATAATATTTATTAGGTTGTAAAGCAAGTATTTACAAATGTTTTCATTACTTTGTTATTATTTTGTTTATAGTTATTATCACGTCTTAGCTTACATTGGAAATTCTTGGTGGGATGCTATGTAACGCGGATACCTTATTTTCGTCAAGAACTATAATATATATAAATATATATATATTTGTATTTTTTTTTTACAAGTAGAGTTTCAACACAATCTAAAAAAATCAACGAATTAAAAAATATCGATAATTATATAATTTCAAGTCAGTGTTTTACATTTTTGAAGATCAGTTATAAATAGACAAAATTCAAATTTTCATTTTGATTAATTTAATTCGGGACTAAAATAAATGTGAAAGGTCTTCTATCTGAAATAATAATTTTCATCAAAAATAACAAAGACTTACAAAAGTCATACACTCGGTCAATCATACTGGAAATTATCAATTGTACTACAAATCAATTGTACTACAAAATATTTAAAATAGTATTTCCAGAATAATGACCCGAATATCATCATTAATGTTGGACTGGCACACTTTAAAGTTTTATCAGATGGCTAAATGATTGTTTTATTAGATGCTTTTCTATAAAAAGCTGCAAGAAATTTTAAATCACGGACCTATTGGTTTGTATTACTACTCACTTAATTAGTAAAAAGCAAGATGGACTGATCTAAAACTTTACTTTCTTGTGTTAAAAGTACTATTTTAAATTGTATGCAAATGATAATTAAAGTTTCTATGTAAATAAACCTAGCAAGCTAACAGCATAGCAAAGTGGCGAAGCAATCAGCTTTGTAGCGGTTTCTAACGGTTGCCGTTGAGCAATCAGTTTCAAAATAGAAGGTTCAGATGCCTGGGTGATCAGTAATCGATTGCTGAAAACAGAATTTGAAAATTCGAAACCGTTCTCGAGATAATCGTGGGACAGACGGATAGACGAACGGACAGACGGACAGACGGACAGACGGACAGACATCGTGAAATCAATAAGTGTCTTCGCAAGCTTCGCCACTTAATAAGTGTAACATAGCGGGTATTATATTCAATGGTAGCGGCCATCCATATTTGCAAAGCGAGCATCATTTTCTGTACAAAAACCGACAAAGTGTTTCTCAAGGCACTCTAAACATAGCAGCTGGTAAAAATGTTACAGTCATAACTATTATTAAAAACTGTTTCTTCAAATGGTCTTATAGATAATAACTATTGCACCGTGTTAGGTGCAGGAGCTATTATTAGAAGGAGAAGAGGTAAAATTTTGTTTTAAAGATCAATAATCAATATTGTTTTGTCTGCAATTGAGCATAAAAGAAAAAATAACTTCAGCCAAAGAGCACAACTGGCATTATAATTAGGCCCATGAATTGGTATGGAAAAAATAATTGTACCAGGTTCCTGAAAATCAATCAAAATTCAGAAAAACATAAATATTAAAATCAAAAAATGTATACCTGTATGTCTATACATACATATAATGATTTATGGCCGATTATTAACTGACAATGACTCAGTATAACATCCTACATTCACGCCGAATCTAAGAGGAGAGAATCACTGTAAAAAAGGTAATAATTTATTGCGGAAATTTTGTGATAAAATTAAAAAAATTACAAACTTATCCAAGATACCCTATGCGCTACAAAATAAAAAACAAATAATGAAATAATGAGATGGCGTAAGTTTTTTAGAAGATATAACAAAAAGAAACAAAAAATGAAATTCAAAAAGTTCAGTATCAAATTGACAGTATACCGCTGACACTTAATCTGGGGGCACGGCAGTGCCCCCGCCAAGTCGAGAAAAAAAGTGGCACGGCCGTACCATCCTTTTCTCGGAGCAGTTCAGGCTATTTTAGAAATCCTATAACTTTGTTGTGGATAAAACTAGAAGACTGAATTTTCAGTAACCAAGTAGGTATTGTATACACTCGGTATATTTTAAATTTCATTAAATTTAAATCAGTAGTTTAAGAATTATAATAAGTCACACTTTCTTAATTTTGTCACTCACTGACTGACCGATCATCAAAATTCTAAGGCACTTCTAGCAGACATAGAAGCTTCAAATTTGGAATACTATTATTGTTAAGTATATAAATCAAGAAAAAATTAAAATATTTTGCAATTTCGTTCCAGTTTTTAAAATACACCAACTGCATAAATAACTTTGTAATCCCATATAAATAAACAGGATTACAAAGTTACATTTGCAGTGAATAAATCAGTGTACCTATATATGTATAATACAATGTAATAATAGGTGTAGATAGGTACGTAGACATAACTATCTACATAAAGAAATGAGATGCCATCAAAAACATAACTTGTAAAAAAACCTAGTCTCGCTACTCAGTTCTTCTGCCGTAAAAATTTGTGAGATCCATGTAATACCAAGTCGGTTAAATTATTCAGTCCCTACCTAAGGGTCCTTCTGTCTTAAGTTATTACGTAATTAGCTAACCTAACAACATCTTATAGTGACCACATCAATACTAAAAATCTTTTATATTTTAAATAAAAAGATTGACTTGGCCATCGCATGAAAACACAATCTATCTCTCAAGTAATACATATTATATTAAGTAATACATCTTGTGTGTGTGTGTCTTGTGAAGTCAAGTGATCTTGACTACGTTTCATCAATTAACCTTTTTGTAAAAATGAAAACAGGAATTTTTACAATTATGTTTACAAGAAACATTATTAGTTGAACCTTGCAGCTTGTTCATTATTTTTATTATAAATACCTATAAATGTATATATTATTATTAATAATTCCCATTTTGTATTATTTTTTATTCCCTATCTGCCCTATCTGCAACGTTCTACGCTCTATAGAAAATGTGGCGTATGACATGACTGACAATCTCTCGAACATTTTATCTAGGTACGAAGATGTTTTACGTTTTCGTCGCCTCCACATGATATTTTTGTCAGCATAAGGTACCCTTCTGTATCTGAAACGAATATGAATATTGCTACAAAGTAAAGTAATAGGCTATACAAGTCTGTAAAAAGTAAAGTAATAGGCTATACTCGACTGGACACAGGACTCTTTTTATTTCTGAGAGGGTTTTAGGGCAAGTAAATGCCCGCCGCGCTGCCAGAATGCATGTTGACGAAAATTTTAATTACAAATTTCATTCGTGCTGCCGGGGATCAAACCCGAGAAAAATTTACAGCGAATGCTTTGACCCAGAACTACTAATACGACACAAATAAATACGATTTAACATATATAACAAAAACTCTTACGTACTTGAAACTTGAACACTTGATAGCTCGTAATGCTTATCTATTGCTAGACAAAGCTACAGCACCACACCATGCAATGTAATTGAAGATGCGTCAGCGCGACATAATGCTCAGTGATGCGCAAGCATAACAGGCAGTATGTCACTTATACTCACTATCACCTCTGCAGTCTATTAAGTTTTGCACTTTTATAAGTAATACAGAACATAGTCGCTAGACGGTGTTGACGTCGGCTAAAATCTCTGCGATCGCCGTTTCGTCAAGGTTATTCAGGCTAGTTAAAGCCTTAATTGTTTACCTTACACATTGTAGCGTTAATAACTAACATAAACTATTAGCAACAGGTGATGACAAATACGTCCCACAAGATGGATTGCGGATATTAATACATAACAAATAATAGATTATATTATTATACGTGGTAGAGCCATGCTGCAGCTATATTAGTAGTATAGTTGTAGCTCCAATGGGTCGGCTCGACCGTGGAAGGACCACGCTCTCACAAAATACCAGCGTCGAATAGCGGCTTCATGCTGCTGTGTTTCGTATGGTGAGTGTAGAGAACCGGAGAACCTTTTTACTGGAAAAGAGGCATTCTATCATAGTCCTCACGAGTGAAAACGCATCTGCATTTTGATTCGCAAACGAGGATAAATGTAGATGTCTATGGGCCACAGCAACCACTTACCATCAGGTGGACTGTGTGCTCGTTTGTCACCCTATCCTATAAAAAAAATAAAGAGTTTTACCATAAAATAAAACTTACCTATTAATTTTTAATCAATATCTGGAATCCAGGTAAGGGCTAGCTGGTTATCATGAGTACCATAATGGCAAGACTTGGTGCTCATCACTGCTTAAATAACAAATCAAAAATAGTGGTATGGTGCCCCTACAGGCAGGTAAGGTAGCCGGAAGTGCTGACTTTAAGCGGAGAGACTACTGCTTGACCAAAGATGGATTCCGGATATTGACTAAAAAATAAAAGGTAAGTTTTATTTTATGGTAAAACTCTCTATTTAAATTTAACAATTAACGAAGTAATTACCTCTGTGCACAATTTTTTTTTTATAGGATAAGGGTGACAAACGAGCACACAGTCCACCTGATGGTAAGTGGTTGCTGCGGCCCATAAACATCTACATCTATCCTCGTTAGGGAATCAAAATGCAGATGCGTTGTCACCCGTGAGGACTAATATGGAATGCCTCATTTCCAGTAAAAAGGGCCTCCGGCCACCTGCACTCACCAAGCGAAACGCAGAGGTAAACCTCTACTTCACGCTGGTATTCTGGGAGGTCGTGGTACCACCCCGGTTCGAGCCGGCCCATCCGTGCGACAGCAAAAGCTGCCGCCTGGCTCTACCACTGTTATAATATTGTAAATCCTTGTAATATTCTTATAGAAAATTTCAGAATTATGTGCGTTAGATATAGGGGAAGCATTTAGAGGTTTCAATTGGCAAGGTTTAGGCATCTTGTCTAGACTGCGCTTATGGCGGTGAAGTCTTTTGGAAATCCGGTGCAATGTTCTAAAAGACGGTTCCGTAAAAAGGACTAGGGGAAGATCAAGGCCCTTATCATACATACGAAATATATAATGAAAGTTACAATTTACAATTTCTAATTACGATTTACATTTTATATTTCTACATATTTCTGTAGAACAAAAATTAAAAATTACAATATTATTACGGTGGAACTTTTTATAAACTGTGTGATGTCGGCAGGTTTTAATGAAAGAGAAGACGTGTTGCTTAGACTAATTCTTTAGTTATACTGATTAATAAACTTAAGTACTAGTAGGGTAGTAGTAGTTTAACAGTGGTAGAGCCATACGGCAACTTTTGCTGTCGCAGGGATGGGCCGGCTCGAACCGGGGTGGTACCACGACCTCACAGAAAACCAGCGTGAAGTAGAGGTTTACCTCTGCGTTTCGCTTGGTGAGTGCAGGTGGCCGGAGGCCCTTTTTGTGTGACAACGCATCTACATTTTGATTCGCAAACGAGGATAAATGTGGATGTCTGTGGGCCGCAGCAGCCGCTTGCCATCGGGTGGACTGTGTGCTCGTTTGTCACCCTTATCCTATAAAAAAAAAAAGGTGGAGGCACATACACTACACCTCCCCCGATATTTAAGAAAAAAAAGAAATTTTCTCTATTTACTTTTTTTACATATTATTTTCTTGATAGATATAATAAAAAAAATGATTTTTGGTTACATGTTAATTACATTGTGAATTGAAATATTTAATTATAATATGACATGAACCGTGAATCTTATTACATAAAAATAAATTCAATATTGAAGATTAAAATAAAATATAATGTTACTTAGCCATTAAATTTATATAATTTCTAAATTGAGTAAAATAAAACAGTTAAATGAAATATAAATTAATAAATATATAGAAAAATAATTTAAAAACAGATTATAATCCCATGATCATGATCAGGTCAGGTTATACATAATATTATTGAGTCAATCCAGGATACGCATGCGATTTTATTTCGTACGTCATTAAAACCTATCGTATTTTTGGTACTAACCAACGTTACAACAACATGTTAACATGGTCAAGTAGGTTTCTAAAACCCTGATGTCTACGAAAAGTTCTCATTGACTTTTTAGCATTTCCTACATACTCGTTTGTGCACCCGACTATCACTGAAATAACTAATCTACCAGATCTTGTGCTTTACCTATTAACATTCCAACATTTTTCCATTGCTGAAATAAGTTAATATTTCAATTTACTCTAACCAATGTGTATAAAACACTCACTGAATTTATTTTTATTAGTTAAATCTCGCAATAAATTATACAATCCATGCCATTCAACACAAAACTATAAGTATCTTAACCCGTCTTATAACATTAGTGAAATAAAAGAAAAAAAAACTTGCCAAGGAATTATTACCATAATATAGTCTCGTATAATATTTAGGTACATATATTATTGTCAGTCAGGGATTGAGGCTCACAATATTTTGGTCATAAAAATTAAATTAATTAATCGCAAATATAGTATAATGAGTTTCGAAATCGTATTAAATCAAGTAATTATTTTCATAATCCATACAACTAAGTTGGCATCACTACTATTTTCTCAAAAAATAATATATTGTAAAAGATAAAAGTTTATGATTTGAAAGTTCAATCAATATTATACCGAAAATAATTGATTGCATTTCGTATTAAGATATCCAGAACAAAGAAGTCAATGCAAAGCAACGTACCTAATCAATTTTGTTAACATAACAACAGACAGATCAAAATACATGTTGTGATCCCATTTGCGTAAGCGATTTATAACACCTTTGTTTTAAATTCCAAAGTACACGTACCTATATGGAAACGTTTGAGATTACATCGTATGATGGTACCTACTTTCAATAATACAATAAAATGATACCGTGAATAAAATAATTTACCTGTCCTAATAGTTTACCGTTAAATATTTGTTTTAAACATTTTCTCTTAATTTACACAGTTTATGTAGTTACATTTCATTTGTGATAATAGGTTTACATACATTATTGAGTGTTCATTATTTAAGTTATTTATAATAGTCGAAAACACATTAGGTACTACTTTTTTATTTTATGACTTTTATGGAATATGTTTACCTTATTTGAGACAGAACTTTAAAATATACACTATTACACCCCTAAATTTGTTTAAACAAAATATTTATTAACATTAAAAGAGACATTTTTTTTAAAGCAGATAAACATAATTTTATGTTACGTTGTCCATAATAAAAAATACTATTGTGTTATGAAACTTATGATAATAGATTAGAATAAATTTTGGACTTGTTTTTAGTAACTAATATACAAAATTTTGTTTAAAATTGTACAAATTTTACATTAACAAAAAAAAACAAAACATAAGAGAGAAATTTAGGGTAGAGTTATTGAAAATATGAAAAAGTTTTGCAAATTCGTATATAATATATCTAAGCGAAAACGTATTTATCATATTTAATTGTTTTTTTAAGTGTGCTTGTTTTTTGCTTTGGGCGGTGATCCCCCTTATTACCTCATTTTAATTGTTCTCATGTCCCCGCATGTTAATTATTTCATACTAACACATCTTATTACATTCCTTTTTGGTTGTCAGGCCTATTTTTTTCATAATTGTTGTACGTACTTTATTTCTTTCTTATATTTTTGAGCTTTAGCTAGCTTTATTTCTTTTAGTATTTTCTCCTTTATATATTTATTTATTAATAAGATACCGGGAATCGGAGTATTAATTCACTTCATTTATATTTTATTTCGTGATATTTATCACGCGGGTACTTCATAAATATGGGCCCCCCATTTACTTGGGTATTATATTTTCATTACATTCATTTTATTTTATTGGTACATAAACTTTTTTTTTATCATACTATATCAAGGTAATACTGTACATTGGGTTGTGCGCACAACCTTGAGGTCAACGTTCAAGTCATTTTAAAAGGACTCCAACAATTGTCACGGAGGAAAACTAAGTTCACACTATGATCCAATGAAGGATGTGACCTCTATATACCATTATTAAGGATAACAAATTTAAGACTTCTCTGGTCCCCAGCAGTACTAATATGAGTAAACTCGTTCACATCTCACTTGTACTGAAGGTATTCTTCCCTAGTACGGGTACTAGGGAACAATACCTTATGTACCTTATGTACTTACTTCCGATTTTATCATCCAATCATGGAAACATACCCTGCTCGAGGACTATATGCTTTACCAGTAATGGACGTTTCCGTATCTCTCCACGATTTATTTAGGTCATCTTTTATTTTATTTTGATTCTCTTCGTAAATTTTTATTTCTTTCTTTATCTTTATAGTACCTGCTGTTATCTACTTGACTGTATTGGTAACTTTTATATACTTTCATACTCCATTTTCATTACTAACTTTCATAATTCTCGCTCATAATGGTTTCAATAGCAGAATTTTAAGCATCATCAAATATTTGGGTGATCAGTCCAATATTGACGAAACTTTGCAATTCCATCATTCGTATCCACACATTTGAACATTCCTTCTCTCATTCCTCACGCCTTTTAAATATATACTTTTTAATATAAAAAAATGAGGTAATATATGTCAACTTTTCATGTCCGTGTTTAACTTTGTTAAGAAACATTATTATTAAAACTTCTTTTAATTATTATTTTCCTTATCACGTTAAAATGATACTTTTAAATATTTTCTAACTGACACAGAAGTTTATAGTATAATTACATCGCATCGCTATTACTTTTAATTATATCGGAAAATATATAAGCATTAGTTATACATTTAATTTACATATAAAAATTTAGGATTGCTATAAATTTAAGAAACCGTATAACCTACAGAAAATAATTGGTAATAACTATTACAACTAAGTTTATATTAAACAAAACATTAATTTATTTCCAATTTTTGATTTTCAAGCAGGTTATATTAACATTAAGGTCATTTATTAAGGTTATGTATTTATTTATATAGTTACTTTAAGGTTTTAATGCCTTTAGAAAAGAACAAAAACAATTATGACTTATAATAATAGCGATTTTTTTTTTATATAAAGCCCTTGTCAAAATTGTATAATTACATTTAAATAAAATTTATCACGGAAAAAAAATGGGCTGAATTTAAAAATATATTTACTTTAATACGAATCTTGTCATTGTAAAATGTAACTTAATATATTGTATTTTTTTTATACAATACCTACTAAAATATTATATATATATTATAAAATGTTAAATACAAGTTACTTGTAAATACCGTATATTTAATATTTAATGCATTACTTATTTTATAATATAAAACATAATAAAAAATAATTAAAATTAAATGTTAAATAATTACGCTGATGCGATGTTACCTCTTATATCTTCTTTTTTCTCTTCGGTTTATTTTTTAAATCTTACTGGACAAAGCTCGCTAAAGTACAACTGCTCCTCTCCTTATTAAATTAATTTGCTGTTTCTTGAGTTTTGGTCTTTGGTCATTATTTAAGAAATCACTTTTTATTCTTATTATTATATCTTGGTTGCCTTAATAGTTATATTAAAGATAAATATATTATATTACTTCATATACGTTATACCTCACCGGCACGGAAACTTGGCCACTCGTGAATTTGCTGATTATTTGCACTGAAAAGTTTTTTTAACAGTAAATTAAGGGTAGATGCATTCAATAAGTGTCTCTAATGGTTTTAGAACGTAGAAATTTAATGTTTACTTTACCGAAATTTTCTTTTCAAGATAACATGTTTTCACTAAAATTAACATCTTTCCATTGTCACTTCAAAAACACTACAAAGTTAAAAATTAAGTCTGTTTCTTTATTGTCTATCAGTTTTAATATCGGGTGTTTCCTCCTCTAGCCCTGATAACTGCTTGCATTCGATCTGGCATGCTTTAAATGATGTTTCTGACATCAACTTGCGGTATGCTGTCCCAAGCGGCCAGCGCTGCATTTCGGAGCTCATTTAGAGTTTGTGGCGGTTTGGAGCTGGACTTTATCTTTCTTTTGAGCATACCCCATACATGCTCAATTGGATTTAAGTCCGGGCTACGAGCTGGCCACTGTAATTTTTGTATTCCAACCTCTTCCAGATATTCCTCTATACAATGTGCGACGTGCGGGCGTGCATTATCGTGCATGAGGAGGAATTGGTCGTGTCCAATGAATCCCGAATAAGGCATTAAGTGCTCCTGAAGAACTTCCTCGATGTATCGAGTAGCTGTAAGCCGATTATCGACGATGACCAACTCTGTACGTGCGTCGGAACTTATACCTCCCCATACCATTATTGAGCCTCCATGGAAACTCACAGTTTGGGTGGTGGTAATGGGTAGAAACCTCTCTCTTCTTTTTCTCCACACTCGTTCTCGACCGTTTGGAGCACGTAAAGCTATTCGACACTCATCTGTGAACAACACTCTAGTTGATATGCTTATGTCGCAACTACACCGCAATGCGGTTATAATAAAAAATTTCGGTTGGCCAGTCTCAACGGAATGTACATAAAAACGTGTCTCAAATGCTTGATGCAGATATATAAAACTAAATTATTATTATAATGACATCCCTACCTAATTAAACGCGATAGAATCAGTAAAAGTAGTTAAATTCAATGTATAGTGTTTGCGTAAATATAAGAAATCACTATCCCTTCTTAATACAATTAATTCCAAAGAATGTTTGTAGGCTTGTACTAAGATTGATGACGGATTGACAGGATTTTTTTTACATTATAGGCTACGTTTTATCCAGAGCGTAATTCCGTTGTTACTTTTTTATGTCGATTTAACAACACATTATTTTTCGAAATGATTTCGTTATAAGAATTTTAGTTATTTTCAAAAACTTCTATTAAAAAGCTAGTACCCTTTATGAAGATATGTTTTCTGTGGTCTAATTTGTTAGGTATGATTGATATAGTCAACTTTTTCAGATGTTTTAATTAATAAACTTTTCCTATCAATGATACTTAAATGTTTGTTTATGTATGTAGATATTTCTAAATACAAATATTCTTAAAACAATATACCGTTTAAGCCTGCAATACAAACGGTCTCTCAGTAGTGCGACGCAAATCCATTACAGTTTAATCGATTGAAAGGCATTCATGGAGGTGTATAGGCGTTCTAGATAACGATGCGAAGCCGGATTATTGCTTTGGATATTTTCTACGTCTATTTCATACTAAATGATCGATATATCTTTATAAATAAAAATTACGTATCACATTGTTTGTCTGCGATAAACTCGGAAACTACTGAACTGATCGCAATGAAATTTTGCATACTGTGTGCAGTTTGGTCCAAATTGAAAGATAGGATAGTTTTTATCCCTATATGTGATCCTCAATATTTTTTTACGAATTTAAGAATTTTTATAGGACACAGGGTCGTCGGAGAGGGCAGAACAACGTCTGCCTGGCCAGCTAGTAACTTAATAAAGTAAATAAAGCTTTAAGTAAACGCCACTGCGTTATAAAAAGTTAACACTTTCACTGTCCGGTTTTCACACACGATAGTAAGACAATAGCAATGACCTATATGTAGTGTACGGGACAGCGAAAGGGTTAATTTGAAATGTCACTAAGAGGTTTCACTATAAGATCTAAGATAATAACTGAATAAACTTTCGACAAAGTTTTCAAGTGCTCCTTTTTCGCAAAAAATAAGCTTAGCGACACTTTGCTAGGAGATGTCAATGATCATAATTGCTGCAGCTGTGAATATATTTTTTGTCATTTTGCTCGTAGTAGGTTTTCTTTAACGGTAAAACATAATAGGCACATAAAATATATATAATCATGATTCTACGTAGCAGTTAATAGAACGTTATAGAATGCGATAACA
The DNA here is from genome assembly GCA_033319125.1 of Parnassius glacialis. NCBI lineage: Eukaryota > Metazoa > Arthropoda > Insecta > Lepidoptera > Papilionidae > Parnassius > Parnassius glacialis. The sequence continues at coordinate 35,581,659 of JAVANC010000009.1, read as the reverse complement.
TTTTTATAACATAATATTATGTTAGACTCTGATATAATTTATTAGATGTTATTTACGTCCCCGCATTTGTGAAAACTTTGTATATCATCGTATGACATATCGTAACTAATTTTTCGGATACGGTCGTGTTATTTTACAAAAGATATAATTTGCTAACGTTTATACAATGTGGTAAAATTGTATAACTTCTTGCAATATTTTGTAGTAAAATGTTATCTTACAACTGTTTTCTATAAGTATTGTGTGTGGTACATCATAAAGTTAGAAGTAAAATTGCGTGTACATATCGTAACCAGTATGTTTCAGCTAATAACGTTTCTACTATTTCATATTTGAGACTGAACAACAATCAATGTTTCCACGTCATTAGGTTTTTCACTACATGTATATGGTCTGCAAAAGATGGTGCCTAGTACGTTATGCTTACCGGTGTGTAAATAATTTTCTCGTCACATTTAGCAGCTTTTCATATTGACAATATATTTCGGCATAAAGTATATATAACATAAACGTGTGTACAGAATAATGGCACAAAATATACGTGTGTACAGAATATATAATAACACAAGTTAATACAATCAGACGGTGGCCGAGCGCCTCCACCCTTTTGTTGTGGATACCTCATTCGAATCAAACGTTTTGCTTCGCGTTCATCCTGTTTACATTAAGGGAGTGGAATAGTTTGCCAGTATCGTTCCAATTACAAATTACAGTTGTTTTTGAATGGAACTGAACGTTATGAATAGTATTAGTTAAAAAAGAAAAGGAACAAAGAGGAAAATTAATATATTAATAGTTCAGTTATAACAAGCAATACAAGCTTGCTTAATTTATATTGTACATTTATTTAACTTAAAAAATTGTAATGACAATATTTTATGTGACTAAAATACTACTATATGTATTGTACCCGCAAACAAAGAGCCATTTACACGAAGATAGGATTATACTCGGGTCAAAATTATTGGTGTTGTATTAATCTTTATCCAATTAACTTGTGTTGTAATAATGTTGGTCCTAATTATTTATGTGTGTAAAAATGTTGGCTCCAATTATGTATATTGTAATATTTTGGTCCCAATTATTTGTGTTACTGTGTAGTGATAACGTAAGATAATCCACTGTCTATATAAACCCATGAGTGTCTTAAGAATCGATAATGGGAATGCAACAGGATTGGCAACAGCATCTTTCTGATAAAAACTCATTTTTTTTTATAGATGTTAGGGTGACAAGGAGTGCACAGTTCACCTGGTAGTAAATGTAAAATACTGGGACCCATATATATCTCTATCTATCTTACAATAACCATCTGAATGCTTATACGTTATTACACCTGACTACTAAAAGGAATGTCTCAATGTCAGTAAAAGTAATCTGCGGTTCTCGTAGCTCACGACAAGGCACAGTAGCCTTGTAAATTGCATTATGCTGCTATTAAACGCAGCTATTTTGTTCGAGGTTTTTTTCCAATTTTCTATCTATTATTCTTCGTCTCCTACATTCTGCAGCCGTAATACCCCGCAGCGTGAGTCTACCACGTATAAAACGTTAATATTAAAATCAACTAAACAAATATAATACCAGATTATTGAAAATTCAAAAATAACGCACAGACAGAAAACTACGTCGTAGGATACCTTTTCTTCTAGCCTCCTTGCCGGAATTCCGCCATGGGATCTGGAGGCGATAGTCCTCGCGCGCCTGCACGAATGGCGCGCAGAACCACTATGCTGGGGGGAAACCCCGCTGCCGCGGCAAGTTGTCGCGCAGCGGACAGACTTCCGGCATGATCTCATGGCGACATGGAGAGAGCGACTGTCGCAACCCCGTGCTGGGCACGCCACTATAGCGGCGATAAGACCCCTCTTTGAGGAGTGGCTTGAGAGACGCCACGGCGTCTTCACCTTCCGCCTGATGCAGGTCCTCACCGGATACGGTGTGTTCGGGAGGTTCCTGCACCGAATCGGGCGGGAGGAAACGCCCGGGTGCTCCCACTGCGAGGATCGACCGGAGGACACGGTGGAGCACACCGTGGAGGTGTGCCCTGCTTGCACGGAGCACCGCCGTGTCCTCGTAGCGGCGATAGGCGGCGGCGACCTCTCGCGTCCGGCCCTGGTCGAAGCCATGGTCCGGAGCGAGACGGAATGGGATGCCGTCACCACCTTCTGCGAAGCAGTGATGCTAGCGAAGGAGGTGGCGGAGCGGGAGAAGGAAAGAGCAGCAGCTTTCCTTCCCGGCCGCCGCAGGAGACGCCCCGGGCGTCGGGGGCTACGTCGTGGCCCCCGGCCACCGTAGGCGCGGGCCTGTGGACGGCGAGCAATGGGTAGCTCGCCGTCCGTCCGTCTAACGACAACAGGCCGTGTCGACGGCGCGTTTTGTTCCACGCGCGCCTCAAAGAGCTGTCAGCAGCGTGAACGGGCCCGCAAGGGCCGACGCCTGCCGGGGCTGCGGGCTGTTCTAAAGAGATACCGCGGCTCCGGAACGTAAGGGCACTGAAGGAACACGGATGGTTTTTAGTCAGTAAAAGTCTGACACTCCCTTCCGCTCCACCCACAGCGAAAGGCGTCAAAAAGGCGGAAAAAAAAGGATACCTTTTCTTTTGAGCCTTCGTCTGGGTAGGTTTACCCCTTATTAGTTAGGAAATTACAAAACAGGACCTATTACTTAGAAAAGAAAAAAAAAGTTCTGTTGTCAAATAGCAGCTTGCACTGCTGCCTTTTGGTTTGAAGGGTATAAAGCTAGTATAAATACAGGCTTTGAGGCATTCCTATCTTATCCTCAGAGGTGACGCATCTGTAATAATCTTTGTTAGAATTTGACTGCAGATGTTCATAAACTACAGTAGCAACTTATCATCCGGTGGACAGAAAGTTCTATACTGTCGTGAGAGCTACAATCCAAACACGAACAACAAGACGAAATTTATAATATACGTTATTAGGATGTAAATTTATTTTTATTTGGATTAACTTTTTATTATATAAAAATATATTTTTATTTTAGTGCCGGTGAGAGGTGAGGTATAGTGTAGGCCACACGACATATTTAGTGTAAATTTTAGAATAAGAAAGTAGTCTTATTGAAATCCTAAACAGATCAACACGCCTCTCATTGATTGAAAACTTCCTACACATTACAGTTCATTTTTCACTTGAGTTTCGTTAAATAGACACACTATTTTTAATTTTGTGTAGATTACAATGTACAAAAAGAGGAATTAAACTTATTATAATATTTATTTTTATTATAGCATTTTTAATTTCCTCTAATTATGAAAAAAAATGTGTGTATCGTATATATAATATATCCAATGAGAAAAAATGTCGATGATTGATTCATTAAACTATTTATAGCACCGCGTGTGTTAACATTTCACCTTACCTTAGACATATCCTGTTTGCCTGGACATTGCTAATTTCGTAGCAATTGTAACGTAAATTGGCTCTCTCGAGATGTCCGGCTGCAAATTGATTTTGTTTATTTTGGGATTTGTTTATTGAGGTCTATTTTGTATAGATAATATTATACAATTGATTGAAATTTTCGCAGTTTTTTTTTCTTTATCAGGCTGTAATATTCCACTGTAAACCACATATTTTATGCAGCTCCCCGTCGCTGATATATTTGTAGGTGCTACTGTCACAGAACACACAGGCATCACCCGTGTCGCATGTGTGTGCTGTGCGACACCGTGTCTCATATAATTCTCATGAAATATGATTGCGACCACCACGGGCGAAACAGCAGTCTGTAAGCGAGTAGTTTAGTTTCTTTTGAAGTTTATAATGTGAACGCGTGTCTCGTGTTCGACAAAATTAATCGGCTACAAACTAATGTGAACAGTTTAATGATTTTCATAAGCCATTTTTTGTGTAGGGTGCTACACAAGCCATTAAGGTACACTAGCTATCAACAATCACAACTTTCTTGACCCCGTGTTAGGCCTTGTGTAGGGGCGGAATAGATACACGGAGTGCCGCGAAACACCACGCTACGATGGCTCAACCAACCCCGATTCCGCAGCCACCCTTACTGTCATACCCGGCGGGCAAAAAAGCCACCATCGGCATCGCGTCGCGTATCGACCGACATGCCCAAAATGTGGTTCCTACGTTTTGAGTCAGTGATGAATCGTTGTCGACCTCAATCGTGGCAAAGGTGAACGTCAAGCTGCTGACCCAGATGAAGACCATGGAATTGGAGCTCAAGACGCTGCGCAGTGAGGTAAACACCATCAACAACCGCCGTCATAATAATGGTGGTAGGCGATGGATGCGTAACAGTTCTCGTTCGCGTCCCAGGTTCCGCACACTACAAAGGACGCCACGCAATGAAGACTAGCTGTGCTGATACCACTTACAGTACCGTGAGGCGTCACGACGACGTGAGTCTCCCTGCTATTGGAAGAAGACTCACAACATCAACAAGCTGGTAAACTGAAGAGCGTACAGCCTGATGCGGTAGTAGACTGCATCAAATTCACAGAAAACCATCCCTTGTGCGTCACGGACACTAAAAATGGCATGAATTCGATTTTTTAAAATAATTTATACTAGTGCCAACGTGTCAGTCATACCAGTGACTAAAATTAACCGAAAATATCGTAATCAGGTCAAAAGTAACTATAAATTATTTGCGGCAAATGACACGGAAATAAAAACGTACGGTGTCGTAACAGTAGAACTAAATTTAGGACTACGACGCAGTTTCAAATGGCCATTCATTATTTGTGACGTAAGTAAACCAATAATACGCGGATTTTTAAAAAACGTAACGATTATTGATAGACTTACATAACAGCGAATTAGTAGATTATGTAACTGATTTGTGCGATATAGGAACCATCGTAAGCTATAGTGAGCCGACGATAAAAAGCACTTTCGTGACTTGTAGAAGGAATTCAGTAATAAAGCAAAGCCCGTCTCGTTTAAAAAAACGCCGCCGATGCACAAAGTTAGGCATCACATAGATACTACAGGACCGCCGGTCTATGCCAAGCCGTGACTTTACCGCCGGAAAAGTACCAAAAGGTTAGGGACGAATTTCGTTATATGCAAAAACTAGGTGTTTGTAGACTATCCAGGAGCCAGTGGGCTAGCCATCTACACGTGATACAAAAGAAAGACGGACAGATACGACCCGGTGGAGATTATTGTAGCCTTAATGCAGTGACGAAACTGGATCGGTATCCGGTACCGGGGCTCCAGGACTTTACTTTCGGATTGACAAGTAAGGCAATATACACACGCCTTGATATTTATATAGCTTACCATTTTATTGAGGTTGCACTAGAAGCCGTCGATATAAAAACAGCCATTACCACCCCTTTTGATTTATATGAGTTTTCGCTAAAGATGTTCGGCCTTAGAAACGCAGCTCAAACCTTCCAGAGATTTATTGACAGCACGGTACTACATGGAATCGACAACATCGGTAAAATAGATAATGATTACAAGTGGTCACTTTTTTGTTACTCTGATGATGTCATCATAGCGTTGCGAAATGACGACATTCACTGGGAACATATCCGAAAGGTATTCGCGGAATGTCACAGTATCGGGTTGACCATAAATCTAAGAAAGAGTTTATTTGGAGTGAGCGAAGTCGATTTTTTAGGACACAAGGTTACTCAATCAGGAATAATCCTTTGCCGGACAAGGTCAAGGCTGTTCTGCACTTTTCAAAGCCCCAGAAAGACAGTTGACGATTTGGGATGTTTTTTAGGCATGGTAAATTTCTACAGGTCACACTTACCCAAAGCAGCTGAATTTCATATGAATCTTAACAATTTTTTACATAATTCAAAAAAAAGGACAAGACAAAAATTGAGTGGGACATTGAAAACCACAACACGTTCGGATAGTGTAAGTTAGACCTATTAAATGCTGTAATATTATCACATCCTGTGCCAGACGCGCAATTAGCATTAATGACCGATGCCTCGAACACCTGTGTAGGAGCAGTACTGCAACAGAAGGTCAACATTACATTACATACATACATTACTCAAACAGAATGTTAAGACCTGTTTAAAAGAATTTAGATTTGAAAAAGTATTACCGCAAGATATTGTAAAATACTTCAAAACCATTAATAAAGAAAACCGCAGATTTGTAGGGGATTTCCGTTACAGTTATTGCGTCCATAATAGATTTAACTGCACCTCATCTTGCTATTATTTTTAATGCTTGTATCGATTCTGGTGTGTTTCCTGATTTAATGAAGTATAGTAAAGTAATACCTTTATTTAAATCTGGTAGTACATTGAAACCCGCTAATTTTAGACCTATTTCTGTACTACCAACTCTCAGTAAAATTTTTGAGAAAATAATTTTGGATCAATTGTTAATTTTTTTTAATACAAATAAATTACTTCATAAAAACCAATTTGGTTTAACAAGGGGTCGCTCGACGTCTGACGCCGGTGTTGAGCTTATGAAATATATTTTTAATGCTTGGGAGAATTCACAAGATGCCTTACGGATTTTCTGTGATCTTTCCAAGGCTTTCGATTGTGTTCATCATGAGACATTAATCAAGAAACTACAACATTACGGTGTTAGAAATTTAGAGCTTAGACTTATTACTTCATATTTAAGTAACAGAACTCAAAAAGTCGTGATCAATGGTAAAGGTTCCTTCGGATCGGTAGTATCAATGGGCGTTCCTCAGGGCTCGATTCTTGGCCCATTCCTGTTTTTAATCTATATTAAGGACTTACCTAATATTGTAGGGGACAATCACGATATAGTATTATTTGCTGACGATACCTCTTTAATTTTCAAACTCAAACGGCAGTTAATTAATTATGACGATGTAAATAATGCTATATCGAAATTAGTACATTGGTTTAACGCCAACAATATGCTCTTAATTGGCAATAAGACAAAGTGTATTAAATTTACAATACCTAATGTAAAACATTCAAATACCAATGTGCTGTTAAATGGGGAGGAGTTGAGTCTTGTGGATACCACTGTTTTTCTCGGTATTACTATTAAAGCGAAACTTCAATGGGGCCCCCATATATTTAAATTAGCAAGTAGACTTAGTTCTGCAGCAAATGCTGTTAGAAAGATTAGAAGTCTCACAGATGTTGAGACAGCTAGATTAGTATATTTTAGTTACCTTCATAGCGTAATGTCTTATGGAATTTTGCTGTGGGGTAATGCGACTGATATTGAAGCTATATTTGTTTTTCAAAAGAGAGCCGTTCGGGCGATTTATAATCTAAATTTTAAAGAGTCCCTCAGACAAAAATTTAAAGAAATAAACATATTAACTTTGGCATCGCAATATATTTATGAAAATGTAATGTATTTACATAAAAACATAAATAGCTTTAATAAGAATAAGGATGTGCATACATCAAACACTAGGAACAAACATAAGCTTGTAATATCAGTTACTAGAATCCACAGAATCAGTAATTCATTTATGGGGCATTGTATACGCTTTAACAACAAAATCCCAGAACATATTCAAAGTTTGTCAATAAACAAGTTTAAAAGTTTTGTTAAAGAGAAACTTGTAGTGTTATACTACTTACATTTCATTGTACACTAATTCTTCATTCTGTTTTGATATTCTGCATTCATGTTTTGCGTCACTTTATACTATATTTTCATTCTGTTTTTGATTTTCTGCATTTATATTTTGCATCACCTTTATTTCTATAGGATCCTGTAACGTTTTTACACAATAACATATCATTTTACTTCGAATTTTCACACTATTTATCACTTTTAAAATAGCTGTCAATGAAGTCTTACCTTTTATGGTCTTTTATTGAATTCTCTGTAACTCTACAATTTCAGGCTTCATGCACGCAGCCGTGCATAAGTTTTTCCTATGTGAATCATATCTCAATTCATACTTAAATGTAATAATTTCTTAATAAAAGTCCAAAAACCAAAAATTGGTTTTATTATGACAACTACTATTTATACCGTTGTCATGGCAATTTTTATTCAAATTCGTTACCGATATGATGTTTTATCTCGATATTTTCACATAAATACTCTTTTGCTCTAGGTCATTTACAATAAATTTCCTTTTAATTTAAATAATTTTTCCGTTCTCTCTAGAAAGATATAAAAGCCGAACAATCGGTGAAGAAATTCAGTCTTGCTTCAGTTCTCGTATCGGAAGCATCTTCTAAAGGCCTTATCCCGGGGCCGCTCAGCCCCGGGATCCTGCAAGCCTCTATCCTGCCTGAAGCCACTGGACTCTACGATCCGTTGCTCTGCCTGAAGTCGCCGGATCCTACAAAACGTTGCTCTGCCTGAAGTCGCCGAGATCCCACAAGTCTCTACTCTATCTGGAGTCGCCGGAACCTACAGACCTCTGTTCCCCCCGAAATCACCGGAACCTACAAACCTCTGTCCCGCCTGCAGTCACCGGATCCTGCAGGCCACTGCGCTGTCTGAAGTCGCTGAGGATCCTGCAAGCTCCTGTCTGGGCTGAAGTCGCCGATCCTGCAATCGCCGCATTCACCTGAGGTCGTCGCCTAGAGACGCCCACGCCTACCCACCTACGCCGTGCGTGCTCGTTCCAGGCGCTGAGAGCACGCTTGGGATCTTCGGACTCAGCTACGACATAAATCTTGCTTAATTTAATTTTTAATTCTTCACCTTTACTGCGCCTTGTCTATTCCCTTTTGACTTAATTGCTTTCCCTTTCGTTCTTAACTCAGTATTAATCATTCATTTATACATCCTTTTCATATCTTCAAAATTCTAAAACAAAACTTCTTCTAGTTTTTCAACTTATCTGGATTGTATTTAGGCCTAAAATGTAGTGTTATACTACTTACATTTCATTGTACACTAATTCTTCATTCTGTTTTGATATTCTGCATTCATGCTTTGCATCACTTTATACTATTTTTTTCCATTCTGTTTTTGATTTTCTGCATTTATATTTTGCATCACCTTTATTTCTATAGGATCCTGTAACGTTTTTACACAATAACATATCATTTTACTTCGTATTTTCACACTATTTATCACTTTTAAAATAGCTGTCAATGAAGTCTTACCTTTTATGGTCTTTTATTGAATTCTCTGTAACTCTACAATTTCAGACTTCATGCACGCAGCCGTGCATAAGTTTTTCCTATGTGAATCATATCTCAATTCATACTTAAATGTAATAATTTCTTAATAAAAGTCCAAAAACCAAAAAATTGGTTTTTATGACAACTACTATTTATACCGTTGTCATGGCAATTTTTATTCAAATTCGTTACCGATATGATGTTTTATCTCGATATTTTCACATAAATACTCTTTTGCTCTAGGTCATTTACAATAAATTTCCTTTTAATTTAAATAATTTTTCCGTTCTCTCTAGAAAGATATAAAAGCCGAACAATCGGTGAAGAAATTCAGTCTTGCTTCAGTTCTCGTATCGGAAGCATCTTCTAAAGGCCTTATCCCGGGGCCGCTCAGCCCCGGGATCCTGCAAGCCTCTATCCTGCCTGAAGCCACTGGACTCTACGATCCGTTGCTCTGCCTGAAGTCGCCGGATCCTACAAAACGTTGCTCTGCCTGAAGTCGCCGAGATCCCACAAGTCTCTACTCTACCTGGAGTCGCCGGAACCTACAGACCTCTGTTCCGCCCAAAATCACCGGAACCTACAAACCTCTGTCCCGCCTGCAGTCACCGGATCCTGCAGGCCACTGCGCTGTCTGAAGTCGCTGAGGATCCTGCAAGCTTCTGTCTGGGCTGAAGTCGCCGATAATGCAATCGCCGCATTCACCTGAGGTCGTCCCCTAGAGACGCCCACGCCTACCCACCTACGCCGTGCGTGCTCGTTCCAGGCGCTGAGAGCACGCTTGGGGCTGAGCGCCCCGGGATAAGGCCTTTAGAAGATGCTTCCGATACGAGAACTGAAGCAAGACTGAATTTCTTCACCGATTGTTCGGCTTTTATATCTTTCTAGAGAGAACGGAAAAATTATTTAAATTAAAAGGAAATTTATTGTAAATGACCTAGAGCAAAAGAGTATTTATGTGAAAATATCGAGATAAAACATCATATCGGTAACGAATTTGAATAAAAATTGCCATGACAACGGTATAAATAGTAGTTGTCATAAAAACCAATTTTTGGTTTTTGGACTTTTATTAAGAAATTATTACATTTAAGTATGAATTGAGATATGATTCACATAGGAAAAACTTATGCACGGCTGCGTGCATGAAGCCTGAAATTGTAGAGTTACAGAGAATTCAATAAAAGACCATAAAAGGTAAGACTTCATTGACAGCTATTTTAAAAGTGATAAATAGTGTGAAAATACGAAGTAAAATGATATGTTATTGTGTAAAAACGTTACAGGATCCTATAGAAATAAAGGTGATGCAAAATATAAATGCAGAAAATCAAAAACAGAATGAAAAAAATAGTATAAAGTGATGCAAAACATGAATGCAGAATATCAAAACAGAATGAAGAATTAGTGTACAATGAAATGTAAGTAGTATAACACTACAAACTGTACAATAAGGGTTATTATAATATCAAGGAATACATGAATGGAAATAACCCCTGGGAATAAGGTGATCGCCACCATGCTGGTTTTATTAAAAATCATTTAAAAATTGTATAAATGAAATTATGGTTAAGTGAAATATGTTTGAAAAAACCATGCTGGTTCTATGAAAAATCATTTAAAATTCTATAAACGAACTTATTGTTAAGTGATGTTTGAATAAAAATCCCGCTGGATTTCTTGCTGGTTCTTTCCAGGACAGAGGTATTTTCCGAACCAGTGGTAAATAAAAAAATGACTTTCAATAAGAATTATGTAATAATCAATATTGAATAAAAAAATTATTCTATTCTATTCTATTATTTGAAAGCCAAGCCAAGAAAGTATTTCTCAATAAAACTATCAGATGCTGAACAAAAATACAGTACGTATGACAGAAATTTATTGGTTGTGTTCATATTGCATTTCAAAAACAAAGAAGAAGGACGGGAAATGACCGTGTATACAGTCCACAAGCCTCTGACATACGTATTCGCTAAGGTAAATTCCAGTAAAGAGACTCCTCGACAAATTAGACAATTGTTGTATCTTAGCCAGTACACTAGCAGTGTACAACATGTCAATGGTAAAAATAATGCAGTCGTAGATGCGCCATCGCGGATTGAAATTATGGTTTGTCCAATGGTTCTAGATAACGAGGAATTAGTGACAGCGATGGAAGCCGACGTTCAAATTTCGCCGATGCTACAGTACGAATCTATACATAACATCAGCCATCCAAGTATTAGAACGACGCGATAAATGGTTACAAAGCAGAAAGAGGTCTTTTAGCCGAATATGAACAAAGAAGTAGAATTATGGACAACAAATGCATACGATGCCAAAAAAGCAAAGTAATACGTCATGTTGTTACAGGAATAGGTTCATTCGAGCCCAGTGAACGTTTTCATCATATTCAAGTGGTCATTGTAGGCCCGTTGCCTACACCGCGCCTTAGTAATAAGTATTGCGTCACAATTAAAGACCGTTGTACATAATGGCCGGAAGCATTAACCGTTGAAAATATCACCGCAGAGAACGTAGCTAAAGTTATTTATGAGAACTGGGTATGTAGATTCGGGTTCCCTTAGCAGGTTAACAAGCGGTCAAGGTACACAGTTCAAAAGCACTCTTCATTTCAAACCTATTAAAGCTACTAGGAGTCAAAAGGATTCGAACCAAACCTTGCCATCCTCAGATTAATGGAATGATAGAGATATGGCACCGTTGTTTGAAAGTCGCTTTAAAAAGCAGGTTATCAGAAAATAAATTCCCTTCCTTCATGCTTCATCATCCTTCATTCCGTACCTCGATTTCGAACAAACGTGTTCAGTGGTGTTGTCTTTCTTGTTTAAATAAAAATTTAATTCCTTATTTAATTAAGTGCAAATAATAGGAGTGTATAATCCGTAAGAGCATCAAGCACCGAGAGCGCCGTGCAAAATACCGTGCTCGATCCTAAGAGCGACATACAGTGACTCACCTGCCAATCATCGCTTAGCGCCGCCATTTTGTTGCGGCCTACTCCGACGTACCGGTTATTGATTATTGTTGCTAAATTACCTGTGCTCCAGGTACCTTACGTCTCACTCGTGGACGAATATTGCAACTCAAATCGTAATTGAACAGAGGTAATTATTATCACCTCTACCGCCTTTAAAAAAAACATGCCGCTAAAGTGTACTCCCCCAAGGGATCTGCAAACATCAAATTGTGAGTCACAATCAAGCACAAAAGGTTCAACTGAAAACGTAGCAAGTAGAAATAAGCGGAAACGGGAACATGGGGATTGTAGTGAAGAACTCAAAGCTTTTAAATCTGAGCTTCTGGCATTATTCAGTTCAAAATTTACCACTCTTCAGACTGTTATAAATGACGTTAAGGAGCGAAATGCCGATAAACGCAAGTCTCAGGACCTTATGTCTGAAAAGTATGATAAAATTATACATAAAATAGAAAAACTGATGTCTGAAAAAAAAGGATCTTATCTACATTCAATCATTTGAGACCAAATTGGAAAATATAGAATGACACCTCCCGGCTGTCTGGAACTTAAAAATATTTCAAAACAAAAAGGGAAATCAAAGGAAGACTTAGCTTATTATGTAATAAAACTTGCTAGGTAGCTCAAATTATCTGTACCACCTTCAAAGATACGGGATATCTTTCGCACAAGCAATAACAATAAATAAAGCGCTTTAATAGTCGAGTTCAGCTCTGTCCAACAAAAAGAGGACTATGATGCAAAGTGTCAAGAAAGGAGATGAAATTGATTCCATACAAGCTTGGACCCAGCGTGAACAAACTTAAAATATGTGTTAGTTTGAATATTTAAATATTTGCTACTTATATCCAAAAGGCCTGGTTTTTTTTTTTATTTTATGTTTTTATGATTTGAAGGTTATGTAGTAAAATCAGCCGTTCTTGTAATAGGTTGTTTGAATAAATTGAAAAACCACAAAAGAATGCAGTTTTGGAGTTATTATTATATAAAGTAAAATAAAACTCAACATTTTTTAATTGTTTTACTATTTTTTTCCAAAATTATCAATAAAATGTCATCTAAAAAAAACAGACGGAGGCTGTACATTGTCTTTTCTATTCCTCTCAAAAATTAAGTATCACATTATTTTCATTATATAGGTGCAAAACACTACTGTCCACACAAATAAATCCACGAAAGTAAAAACACGAAATCTATCCAAGAAAACAGCTACAATGCCAAATGCGCATACCGCATGACAAGCTGAAACTTGAAGTTACTAAGTTAAGTCTTCTTCGGAATATGCAATGATCAATAACCATACGGCCTATTCAGTGTGTAGGATAATATTCAAATGTTTTTTTTTTTACATGACATAGCCTATTCCAATCGTTTTCTAAATATATTATTTTATTCAATATTAATAACTACAGATTCGCGTCAATGTTTCAATATTATGATTTTTTGGTAAGGAAGGTTATTTTATTTATAAATATTTTATTTTATTAAAAATAGCCTTCATTATCTATTGCCATAGACAAAACAGAAAGATATTTAAAAACGTTTCGTTTTTGCTTAAGCAAAAGCATTAGCATTCTTTTTCAGTTTTAAAAAAAAATGTTTTTATGATTGTCCCAAGGCCTACTAAAATAAAAACCATTTATTCATGCTTATAATTTATCGTTATATTACCTACATATTTTTGTATAACTGTTACGAACGATGTCAACAACCCAATTTCATACATCTCTTTTAACAAGGAGAGAAAAAGCAATAAATTAATTTCATCACATTTACAAATTACTGGCACTCCAATACCTATCTTCATTTCCGAAAACTGGACACAAAATGTAAAAAAAATTATTCTTCTTGGCCCGAGACTTTGTCAAGACAAACGGTTTTGCTTACTGTTGGATGCTTCGGGGTAAGGTCTATTTACGTAAAGCTGATGGCGCTAACTATCTACGACTAGATGGTGAAGATGTTCTAATGAAGCTGCACGACAGAAATGACTATACTGTAACGTGTTTTACAACGTAAATACTATTTTTTTCTTAATTTATAATATTTTACTTATAATGATTTACCGTTTCTTTTATTTTTCTAACGAATTCGCAACATTTTATGTAAAAGTAAGTAAATTGTTTACTGTACAAACACACAATACACTAACTCACTTATGTTACCTACAATCATTCATACCTCACTTTCACATACAGACGCAGTCAATACACCATTCAATTATATACATTATTTACTTCATATCGAAAATATACACATTTCAAAGTTATCTTACATATAAAACTGAGATTGAGCATATTTATTTTCATAAACTTTTATTGGGTGTCATTTCATATATACATATTACTTATTTACTTAATGCATAAGCAAATTTTCATAATTATTACTTAGTCGTCTCATGTCGAATAATGTGTCTCATAATTTTTTTAAATTGTACTATATTAACATATATAAAAATATATATATAGGTGTATCGTAAGCACAATATTCAAATATAAGCACTACTTACAAACCCCTAAAAATACTTAAGCATTCATTTTTGTGTCTGTGCTAGAGAAATAACTCATAAAATTTTATGCTTCATATACAACATGACTATTACGGAATCATTCTATACAATATTTCTCTATTGTTTGAGTATAATATTAATAGTTAAGATAGGGCCAGTAAGAATAACGGAATAGTGGTTATCTATTACTTCACAACGTCTTTTAACATAACAACTTTTACACACTATCATTTTAAATAAATATAGTTGTTGGGTATGTTTATATTGTTACATATGCAAATACCGCCAATGGAGGATATATAAATCAGTTTTTGAAACCACCGCTAGTGTTTCATTACATAATATATAACTGGTGACGAGTTTAATAACATTATTAGTAAAATGTATGTTATTAGTATTAAATCGCGATAACTGCCGCCATGCTTATTTTAAAAATTGAATGTTTCGATTTATCATCTCAGAAATGGTCAGTTTACGTAAATCGGGTCAAGTAGTTTATCGCCTTGAATAAAATTAAATAATCATTGTACGTGGCCACATTAACTACCGTTGTGGGCGAAGCCACATATGATTTGATGTGTGACTTATGTGTTCCGAATAAGCAGAAGAAAAATGTTTCGATGAATTAATCGACATCGTTTGAACAACATTTAGAACCCAGGCGTTCTGATATCGTGGACAGGCACATTTTTAGGCAGAGGCGGCAGAATATTAATAATAAATTAGTAATATTTAAGGTTCCTGTGACTTGACTTGAGACATGGACAACATTTTTGAAATTTTAGCAGGTCAAATTTTGTATATTTTCTGGGATTTTGTTGTATAAGTGTATTCAACCCAAGAATAAATTACTGACTGGGTGGAGTCAAGTAACTGATACTACTAGCTTGTGTTTGTTCCTAGTATGTACAGAATGAAACTCATTTATTTTTGTGTACGTGCAATACATTTTCAAAAATGTATTGAGATGCCAAATTTAATATATATAATTACCTTAAATTTTTGTTTAGAGCGACACTTTAGGCTTTAAATCATAGATTGCTCTTATAGCCCCCTCCTGTAAAAACAAATATAATTTCAGTGTCAGTCGCGTGTCACATAGCAAAACACCATACGACGTTATGTTATGGAAATAGCTAAATAAACAAGGCTAGCTGTTTCCACAGTGGTGAGAATTTCAAAAAGAAATTCTAATCTTTTTTACAGCATATGCTGCAGAAATAAGTGTGCTTGCTAATTTTTGATATATGGGGCTTCCATTGAAGCTTTGCGTCTAGTGTTATTCCGAAAAAAAATGATGGTACCGACAAGACTCAGTTCCTCCCCATTTAAAATTACCTTAGTATTTAATTGTTTGATATTCAGAGTCATGGATTATACACATTACAGACACACATTTCGTTTTAGTGACATTTAAATGCGAGTTAAAATTAAACCAATTTATTGATTTAGATACAGCATTATTTACTTTGTCATATTTAAATAATTGTCGTTTAAATTTGTAAATTAATGGAGTGTTTCAATAAATAATACTAAATTATGGTTATGCCCTACTATGTAAGGTAAGTCCATTAATATATACAAGAAACAGAAAGGGGCCTAGAATTGAGCCTTGAGACACGCCCCATTTATACTATTGACCCGGAAGAGCTCATATTATTAATGACAACTTTTTGCGTTCTGTTACTTAAATATGAAAAAAATAATTTAAGAGCATTACTTCTTACACCGTAGTGTTGTAATTTCCTGAGTAATGATTCGTGTTGAACACAAACGAAGGCTTAGAATAGGTCACAAAATAAACCAAAGCATCCTATGAATTATTTTATGCATTGAAAATATGTTTAATCAGCTCAGCACCAGCATCAATTGTCAAGCGATCCCTTATGACACGAATTGATATTTGTGAAGTAAATTATTTATATTAAAAAAAACTTAACCTTTGTTTATAAAATAATTTTATCAAAAAATTACTTAGTGTTGGGAGGACAGAAATTGGTCCAAATTTGGCGGGTCTAATTTACTACCAGATTGAAATAAAGGTACTACTTTACTATGCTTTATTAAATCAGGCAACACACCACTGCGCCCTCTTTTCCCAATCTACGCCCCTTTTTCCAAAAGAGGGTCGCTTCCAATTCAGCAGAGAGGTCTCAAAGGTTACTGCCCGTCCCTTAAAGTGGAGTTTAGCGGGTATCACTTAGGCTCCCGTTTAGGATAGTTAGATACAGTGAGTCCCGCATAACCACGACAGCCAGTCTGTCGTGGTATGCAAAAAGCATTCTACACATCCTCGCGTATCGGGTAGCCCCTTTGCAATTGCTTCTGGGTGCAAAAAAAAAGCAACACACCATATTTGATGCTAGTATTAAAAATAATAGCTAGTTGAGTTGCAATTATATCTATTATTGACGTTATAACTTTAACAAAAATCCCCCACAATTCTGCAATTTAGTTAATATTAATAATTTTGAAATATTTTGAAACACCTTTTGATGATAATTTATGAAATGTTAAATTCTTTGCACACACATTTACATTTGTTTAAGTAATGATTCGGTGACAGCAGGAGAAGAATTCAGTGACTTAGTGGTTAAGATCGGAATCTCGGATCTGATTCAGTTAATTTATTGTTAAAACTTAACCGGTAGTTTGAATTGCGAGAGTAGACCTTACCTATTTCACTATTAATTATACTCCACGTCATTTTTAATTTCATAAGAAGTGGTCTTAATTTTGTTGCTCATATGCAAAGACTTGGCTGTGGAGCACACTCTTTGAAATATTTTTGAATAATTAATTGAATCAGGGCATTACTTTGCGCAAATCCATTATATTAACATTTTAATAAGTTACCTCGCGTACTCGATAAAATAAATTGGATGGAACATCATTTTATTTTTGAATTTTCTTTTACATATTCCCTAAATTCGTACTCGTGTAAACAATTTTTATCATTACTTTGTGGAGTCATTGAATAAAGGATTTGTAAGCTACATTCTAAATTATTTAAATTATTATAACCGCTAGAGAGAATCTCTATTGTATCATTTTCTAATTTAAATTACTTGGAACTGATTGCAATTACATTTTAAGGCATTATGGTGCTCAATAGAACCAGATTTCTGTGTAGCCAAGACCTTGGCTGAGAAAAATTCAATGTAATATACCCTTGACTATATGTATATCTATGATTCGTTGTACTATTATCATAGGAATCGGCTCATAGGGATCAAATAACAAGCAAGTCACGCGTTATCACATAGTTTGCTTGTAACTTAATAGGCTCTATGCACACTGTTTAGTTTTAGTTAGAAGTAAGGCTGAACCGATTTAAATGAAACTTTCTACTTTTTCTAAATGATGCATTAAATTCATTTTTTTAAAGGGGGAATACTGTAGGTGCTTATGACACAGCACACACAGATGCGTCACTCGTGTCAATGTTTATATAATTCTCGTGAAATATGATAACGACGGCCACTGACGGGGCGGCAGTCTGTAAGATGAACACGCGTCTCGGGTTCGACAAAATAAATCGGTTACAAACTAATGTGAACAGTTTAATCATTTTCCTCCCTACACTAGTCCCTTAAATACACTAGCCACTAAGGTTCACACATACTCTTGAGTATTAAATTTCTATATTTTTTGTTTTAAATGTAATGATTTATGATAAACACAAATTTTAAAATTTCCACATTATAATATGTATTCGCCTTAGTAATCAGAATAGATGGGCAAAGTTACCAAAAATTGGGTGTACACAATTCAATTTGTTATTTTGCCTGAAATATGACCTTTTGCCTCATTATTGCCATAATAAAGAGCGGGGCGACTTCAAAAAGGCGAGTCGGGTATGTCATAAAAAGTACTGTTCACTTTATTCTATATGTAAGTATAAAAAATCCTATTTCTATATACCTGTTTTAAGGACTTAACAATAATTAATGCGACGGCATGCCAAAGTGCTTGTTCTTTTTTATATAGATGAAAAAATATGTATATAGGGAATGAACTTTTTCACAATGTTTACCTCACCCTCGAACTTGGCTGGTGGTGATTGGGGCTGAGTTTTTTTTTTTCATTTTATTAATTTTTTTACGCAGCGTGTAACATTAAATGTTAAATTTATTTTTAATTTTCTTTTTTGGAAATTTTTGCAATTTTTGACCCTGGGCTTTGGCGCCCCTAAAGGATGGCGCCCGTGTACATTGCACACTTTGCACATATAGTAGCTGGGGCCCTGTGTCAATGCATAAGTATTTGGTATTATGAACGTATAATGAGCTTATTTATCGTGTTTATCGAATAAACTGTTATTTATTCAGAGTGCAAGAAGCCATGAGCTGTTCTAAGCATGTTATATGTAACTTTATTTATAAAAGACCAGATAAAAGTAAGAAATATATTTAGAAGATAATCGTGTAAAGTAAATAAAGGGTCCTATAATTACTTAGGGTTATCCAACGTTATAAAGAATGGAGCACTCAACCGTGAATTTTTTTCAGTTCGCCGCACCAAAACATTTATAGTGGTAAGTTTCTAAAGATAAGATAGTTTATCGTTTTAATATGTAGTTATTGTAGGCTCAATAAATGTTTTAAAGTAATGCGTAAGAAGTTTGAACGTGGTAAAAATATGTAAAACAGGAAATATAAGGATTTACATAAATGTTTTCTTAAAAACTGTTTCAATGATTCTCAGAAATAGAAAAATAATGTACCTCTTACATATGGTAGTACAGCAGGCACACGTTCGACTGTGGCGGCTTCTCTCAGTCACTGTGACGTAGGTGGGGACTCGAAGCTTGTTGTCGTGCAGAACCTGCTTGATGTGCTGTAGCTTGGCGGCCAGGTGTTTGCTGTCACAGATCCGTCGTGCTCTTCTATAACAAAGATTTGCCCACGGTAGCTAACTGTAAAGGATTCACCATTTAAATATCGGTTTGTATAGTATTGTAATTCTTAGCTACGTTCAAAATTTCACGCCTTTAGTTCATAGGGAAGTGCTCGAAAGGAGATGTTCGATTTTGGGCCACCACTAAGAATTAAGATGGAATGCCTCATAGTCTAATTATACTAGTTCTCTATACCTTTCAGAGCTGAATACAGCAGTGTAAGTATGTGGCAGAAATTGGTGGGTATGAGGGTGGTACTTACCCAGTCGGATTCTATAAAAAAGGTTTGAATCCATAAATAACATTTATGGATTCAAACCTTTTTTATAGGATTTGGTGCAAAACGAGCACACAGTCCACCTGATAGTAATTGGTTGCTGTGATCCATACACATCTTTATTTATCCTCAATAAAGAATCAAAATGCAGATGCGTCGTCACCCGTGAGAACTAAGATGCCTCTTTTTCAGTAAAATGAGTCTTCGGTTCTCTACACTCACCATACGAAACACAGCAGTATCAAATTGTCATTTTACGATGGTATTCTGTAAAAGCGTGGTCCTTCCCCTGTCGAGCCGACTCATTTATGCTACACCTATACTACTAATATAGCTGCAGCATGTAAACTCAATCTATGTATAATAGAATCTTACCATTTTTTATAAGAATAATAATTGAATATTATGTATGAATGATTTAAACTTGAAAACTGTATGGAATAATGTTAAGAAAGTTATGGTGAATGCAACCACTGAATTATGTGGTGTAAGTACGAGAACGAATGAAAAGAAAAATAATACGTTGTGGTGGGATGATGAGGTACGGATAGAAGTTGAAGCAAAGAAGAGAGCATGGCTAGATTTACTAGCAACCAAGGCTGGTAATTCTGGCGGTATGAATGTTGAGATTGAAAAAAGGCAGATTTTAGACGTATAAATAAGAGAGTAAAAGAAGTTGTTGAAATGAAAAAACAAGAAAGAACGGATAAGAATGATAGAAGGATATCTGATAACTTCCAGACAAATATTAAAATGTTCTGGAAACTCGTAAGAACTGTCAGGGTAAATTCAAAACAGCCCAGAATTAATGCTATACCAGACGAGAATGGCTGTGTGCTGAATGATTAAATTTCGAATTTAAAGAGATGAAAGGAATACTTTAAAAGCGTGTTTATGAGTGTAGAGTCGTCTGAATTAAGTGAAATAAAAATTTCGAAAGAAGTGGAGAGAGGTAGTGAGATAAGTGTAGATGAAATAATGAAAAGCATTAAAGCAGGTGAATTCGCCGGATATGATAGAGTATCACTCGAAATGCTAAGGGCTGGAGAGGGAGTGGTGGCAGGCCTGCTGTACTGGCCTGCCACCACTCCCTTTGCAGCCCTTAGCAGAGTTATGGAAGAAACTGATGGAAAAATTTGGGATGTGCAAGCTGGATTTATAAAAGCAAATTCAATACCTAGATAAAAATACTCCATTTTATCTATTATTCTAATTAAATAATACGAATTCATAAATGATTAGATAAATTCGATTCGAGCTTGTTAGAAGGGGAATGTATAATAAAAAAACACAGTGTTATGTAAACATTTTATTTTATTTCTTATTTTTTTTTATAATTTATTAATAGCTTTTAATTGCATTTAAGGTAAAGCTTTATTTTCTAATCTTAGGACATCTGTACCTTTCAATATTTTATTTATGACATTGCACCAATTAAACACTGTCAATCTTAAAGTTAATGTCAAAAAGTGTTCAGAAACAGCATCTTTATGCAGTTTACAGTTTATAAAGTCAAACAAATACTTAGATTTGAAGAGAGTTTTTATATTTTTTTATAATATAACTCTGTTGAAGTTTCTTTTCTAAGTATTTGTTTGCTTCTTGTGTTATTATCCCAAAAAAATCTCACGGCATGTTCCGAAGGGTAGATCAGTTTCTTTTCTTTTATACTTTCAAATTCTTGAAGGTAATCAAATTATTGATAAAATTTGTATCATAATTGGGTTCCCTATATTTTAAATCAGCTTCACATTGCCGACTATTATTTTTTTTTAGTATATTTCTTATGACCCACCCAGCGGTATATGCACGTGAGTGAACAATAATTGTTTCCTGGTTTGCTGAACTTTCACTTTCTATCCAACTCGATAGCTCAGACGACTCTAATGAATGGATTTGCTTAGTATTATCACAATTTTCTTTTGTACAAAACAATGATTTTAATTTTAATTATTGTTCACCAGAATCCTCTTCACAATTATAAATATCTGAGTGGAACTTTATAAACCTTGTAATTAACAGTGATCCAAAGGTACTTTTGAATGTTTGGCAATTTGGATTCGTATTTCTAAAATTGTACGCACGCATTTGTTTTGTTTTTTTTTTTTATAGTAGAGGGGGCAAACGAGCATGCGGCTCACCTGATGGTAAGTGACTACCGCCGCCCATGAACAACTGCAACACCAGGGAGGGAATTGCAGATGCGTTGCCGGCCTTTTAAAAAGGAGTACGCTCTTTTCTTGAAGGTCCCTAAGTCGTATCGGTCCGGAAAAATCGCTGATGGTAATCGATTCCACAAGGAAGTCGTGCGAGGAAGAAAACATCTTCTAAATCGCACAGTGGTGGACCGCCAATCATCCAGATGGTGTGGATGGTATCGGGAGTTCTGCCGCGATGTGCGTTCGTGAAATTTGGCGGCTGGGATTAATCCGAACAATTCCTCAGAGCACTCCCCATGGTAGATGCGAAAGAAAATGCAAAGAGATGCAACATCTCATCGCAGCGCCAATGAGTCGAGCCGATCGGAAAGAACTCGGTCGTCGACGATTCGAGCCGCTCTGCGCTGGATGCGGTCAAGTGGAAGGAGCTGGCACTGGGGAGCCCCTGCCCAGAGATGGGAACAGTATTCCATGTGAGGCCGAACCTGCGCCTTGTAAAGTTGCAGGCGGTGTGCCGGCATGAAATACTGTCCCGCTCTGCTGAGCACGCCAAGCTTTTTAGAGGCCAATTTGGCCTTCTCTTTCAAATGACCACGAAACTGCACGTCACTCGATATGTCGACGCCGAGGATTCCGATACTGGCTGAGGCAACCAGGGGAGTGCCTTGAAACTGAGGAGATACGACAAAGGGGTTCTTTTTAGCGGTAAACGCGCAAACTTGTGTCTTCTGAGGATTAAACTGGACTAGATTTAGTCGCCCCCAGTTCGAGACTTTGTCCAGCAAAGACTCGACTTCAGACACAAGTTTGTTCCGGTACTCGGAGACGATTTCCCGAGAAATATTAGCACGGCCGGTGTATAGAGCATCACCAGTGCTGTCATCCGCATAGCAATGAATGTTACCAGTTAGCAACATATCATTGATATGCAGAAGAAACAGCGTTGGTGATAGCACACAGCCTTGTGGAACACCAGCGTTAATAGGCTTGTAGTCAGAACATGCACCGTCTACAACAACCTTGATGCTCCGATCTGCAAGGAAGCTGGTGATCCAATTGCACAATTTCTCGGGAAGCCCATAGGAAGGGAGCTTCGAGAGAAGCGCTTTGTGCCAAACCCGATCGAAGGCCTTCGCAATGTCCAGACTAACGGCCAAGGCCTCCCCCTTGGACTCTACTGCCTCCGCCCATCTATGGGTCAGGTAGACCAGAAGATCACCAGCTGATCGACCCCCACGAAAACCGTATTGGTGGTCACTAATCAGCTGGTGATCCTCAAGGTACCGGATGAGCTGGCAGTTGATAATTGATTCCATTATTTTGGAGAACAAGGAGGTGATCGCGATAGGCCTATAGTTGGACGGGTCTGAGCGGTCGCCTTTTTTAGGGATCGGGTGGACAAAAGCTGTCTTCCATGAATTCGGGACTACGCCTTGGGAGTAGGAGTACCAAAAAAGACGCGTTAGGACCGGTGCCAACTCCGGAGCACACGTCCTCAGCACAATTGGGGGGATTCCGTCAGGCCCACTCGACTTCTGGATGTCCAGGGAGAGAAGTGCTTTGCGAACCGAGCGCTGTGAGAACAGCACATCCGGCATAGAGCACTCACACCGCGGGATGGTCGGCGGTGTTTTCCCCCCGTCATCAAGAGTCGAGTTGGACGCAAAAAGGGAGCCTAAAAGGTCGGCTTTGTCTTTTGCGTCATGGGCCAGTGAGTCGTCCTCCCTGTGCAGAGATGGTAGTGATGGCTTACAGAAATTCCCTTGGACAGCCTTGGCGAGAGACCAGAATGCACGGGTTCCCGAAGGAAGGCGAACTAGTTTCTCGCCAATTCTGCCTATGTGCTCTGACTTTGCCTTGGCAATAACTCTTTTGATGGACCTGGAGGCGAAGTTATACTTCTTTTTAAGTGTGCTGGTTTTTACATCCCGAGTCGCCGAAGCCGCAGCCCAGGCTTGATAACACTCCTGCCAAAAAAAGCTTTCAATAGGATCAGAATTTAAATAACGTGGGCGCAAAACTTTAATATTTCTTTCACTTAGATATTGCCATAATCTCTGGTAACTTTTTTATCCAATCTAGTTGTTATCCAGTTTTTTAATGAAGGAACAGATGTTTATTTACCTTGATTATAAAAATAATACATTTCTCAATTTATTCCATTACATATATATCCGAGCATAGACCTCTCCATAGCTTGCTGAGTGACCTTGAGCTTCCTTATCCTGCCAGCAGTGCAGGACTACGTCTCAGTTCCGTTTGTCATCACTGGCAACACGCACTGGATGTACAGTCTTGTTTTCAAGTTTTGAGGTATACCTGACGAGATGATGTGCCGTAATTTCCCGAACGCTGCCCAACCGAGTTGAATCCGTTGATTGACCTCTCGGTCGAAGTTGGACTTACCTAGTCGGACTATTTGTCCCAGGTAAACATACTCGTCAACAACTTCGAGCTTAGTGTTCCCAAAACCTACCGGCATAGGCATAGACATGGACATTAAACATGATCTTTGTTTTGTCCATGTTTATCTTAAGACCTATCCGTTTGGAGACACTATATGCGGTCGTTGAGCATAGTGCTTAGGTCCTCCAGCGATTCTGCCATAAGGACTATATCGTCGGCAAATCGAAGGTGAGTGATGTACTCGCCATTGATGTTAATACCGTATCCTTTCCAGTCCAGAAGCTTGAAAACGTCTTCCAATGCGGCGGTGAAGAGTTTAGGGGATATGACGTCACCCTGTCTTACACCTCTCTGCAGTTGGATAGGTTTCGTACTCTGGTTCTGTACTCGGATAGCCATCGTAGCTCTTCTGTACAAACACTTCAGCACTTCGATATACCGACAGTCAACTTGGCACCGCTGAAGGGACTGCAGCACCGCCCAAATTTCGACGGAATCAAAAGCTTTCTCATAGTCCACATTCGCCAGACATAGTGGCAAATTGTATTCTTCGGACTTCTGTACAATTTGCCGTAGGGTATGTATGTGGTCTGTGGTGCTAAAGCCCTTTCGGAAACCGGCTTGTTCGGGAGGCTGGAAGTCGTCAAGTCTGCGCGCGAGACGATTTGTAATGACTCTCGAAAACCGCACGTAGACGCGGCTCAGAAGGGAAATCGGTCTGTAGTTCTTCAAGAGAGCGTTGTCACCTTTCTTGAAGAACAAGACCACCGCACTCCTGCTCCACGCCTCCGGTGTAATGCCACCATGGAGGACGGAATTAAAGAGCTTCTGTGGGACTTCAAGTACCGGTTTTCCACCCGCTTTCAGAAGCTCCGCTGTAATTCCATCCTCGCCTGGGGCCTTACCGTTTTTAAGGTGCTGGAGAGCCATTCTAATCTCGCTCAGACTGACGTCCGGGATATTTTCGGAATAGTGTTGGATGAGACTCGCTCTTGGATCGTTACTCACACTTGTGTGTGGCTCCAACGATGACGTGTACAGCTGCCCATAGAACTTCTCAATCTCACTCAAAATCTCAGGTGTCCCGGGAACGATGCTGCCACACTCTGTCTTCAGCTTTGACAGTTGACTCTTTCTGGCAGACAGATCTCTGGCAAAGACTTTTGAGTCTTGATTCCGCTCGATCGTCTCTTCAATACGAGCTGTATTGAAGTTGCGTAAGTCCCGCCGCATGCATTTAGAGATGTCTGTTCAGTTGCCTTTATGCTGTCAAATCTGTTGAAGAATGTAGCTTCATCTCCCGTCTAACAGCCATGAGATTAAGAGTGTGATCCGAGAGTTTTTGTGTTCTCCTGCGGCGGGTCTTGCAGAACTTAGCTCCGACCGCATGGACAGTTTCCACGAGCTTGTCATTCATATCGTCCACTTCATTGCAGTCTTCTAGGCACTAAAAACGGTTTTGTAACTCGAGCTGAAAGGTTTCGGGTATTTTGGAACAGAGCACGAGGGGGACGGAGCGTTGACTTCATTAGACGAGACCTCTCCAACTTAACGTTTAGGTTCAGTGTGCCTCTAACCATTCGGTGATCGCTACCAGTTTTCACCCTCGCGATCACGGAGACATCACTGAACAGTTGTCGTCTGGTTATCATAATGAAGTCAATCTCATTTTTGTCGAACCGTCGGGGCTCGACCAAGTCCACTTCCTATGGGGCCGCTTCTGGAAGAAAGAGTTCATCATAAAGAGTCCGTCTTTCTCCATGAAGTCGGTCAGCTGCTGGCCCCTTGCGTTCCGTTGGCCTATTCCAAATTTCCCTACTTTCAGCTCACCGTTCTCTCTTGTGCCTAGTTTTGCATTGAAGTCTCCCATTAACACCGTATATTGGGTTTTGGAGAAAAGCATGGCTCTAGAGATATTCTCATACATTTCCTCCACCTCCTCATCGGGGTGTGCCGAGGTTGGTGCGTAAACCTGTATGACCTTCCGCGAATACCGTGGGTATAAGGTACGCAACCCTAGTCGACACACTCCCAATCTTTACAACGTTGTTAACGAGAAACTTGTGGACGATAAATCCGACACCTCCTTGGGACAGATGGTCGCCTTCCCGGTGATAGAGCAAGTTGCCGGATTCGAGGATTACCGTGTCCTCCCCCTCTCTTCGGACTTCGGATAATCCTATAATATGCCAGCGCAACTTGTCTATCTCTTCTTCCAGCTCCACGATCTTCTCGTCAGTCATTAGAGTGCGTGCGTTGTACGTTGCCAGGTCGAGTCGTCCTAGGTGGCAACCGAACCTCCACCGGAGATTCTTAGCACCCCCTGCCCCGCCGTTACCATGGTCGCCACCGTAGCCAGGAATAGCGGGGCCGCCGGGGACTGGGGGCCATCTGTTTGTTGCTTTAGTCATTGGGGGGTATTTGCCATAGTTGCCACGCTTGGCGAAAGGGTTGGCAACCGCAGTTTTTTTTTATTGAAATTTTGGCTATTATCAGGAAGATGATGCTGCCCATCTCCTGCCTGTTTTCCTTTGTCGCCTTTTACGACACATACGGGAGGATATGGGGTAGTGAATATTCTTGACCGCCACTTCACGGCAAATATCTACGTGAAAAACTCAGAAATGAGGATATCCTCAGTAGAACCAGAGTGACCGACATAGCCCAACGGATTTGTAAGCTGAAGTGGCAATGGGCCGGCCATATAGCTCGAAGAACCGACAACCGATGGGGAAGAAATGTTCTCGAGTGGCAGCCTCGTACCGGCAGGTGAAGTGTAGGGCGTCCCCCCACTAGATGGAATGACGACCTGGTAAAATATGCAGAAAGTCGATGGATGCAGGTGGCTCAGGACCGTGCTTTGTGGCATTCTTTGGGGGAGGCCTATGTTCAGCAGTGGACTTGTGAAGGGCTGTAATGTTGATGATGATGATGACATATATATCGACATACATTAAGGTCTTATTAAAATTTGGTTCTTCGTTTTCAGTTAAAACATATATTACACATAATGTTTTTGACGAATGATTACGGCTATGGCCATAACTTCTACATTTTTTATAAACTAATTAATTGATCAGAAGTTACGCCTTCTGCACATAAGAACAATAATCGCCGCGCGATCGCGGCGAGGTTGTTCAAGAGGTTTTTTGGTTTGCCTAAAGATCAAATACTTGAGGAGTGGTTCAGGTGTTATTGAGATATTTGCGCAATATTATACTTTCGCTACCTTTTTTTACATGGGGAAATGCCTACACACGAATCACGGTGGTAAGGACGGGTTATGTCGGACTAGCACGGACTAAAACCCTATGGTGTTTCACCTTCGCCGTATATTGGCAGGGCCACGGGAACGCTTTCAAACACATTTGCGGCCCCACTTGTGCCGTCTGTTCCACGGGGCAAAACTTCTTCTTCCCTTTTCCCTCTCAGGTAAGGCGCACTGGAACAGAAGGCGCGCCTTTTAATTCTTTCGCTATATAATCCAACCTGCGCCTTCACTTTGCATTTGACGACTTCTCTTATAGTGCTACTACCTAATTTTATATTTTGCCATAGTTGCCACGCTTGGTAGGAGAGTTGCCTGCCACAGTTTTAATTTTTTATTTTTGTATAATTCTATACGTCTAAAAGTCTTGCTGTGTTTCTTGTTGGTTAGTCCTAGTTAAAAGATATTTTCTGAACCAGTGGTAAATCAAACGATTTTCAATATATCATATTTAATAAATTTTTTAACAGTGGTAGAGCCAAGCGGCAGCTTTTGCTGTCGCATGGATGGGCCGGCTCGAACCGGGGTGGTACCACGACCTCACAGAATACCAGCGTGAAGTAGAGGTTTACCTCTGCGTTTCGCTTGGTAAGTGCAGGTGGCCGGAGGGCCTTTTTACTGGAAATGAGGCATTCCATCCTAGTCCTCACGGGTGAAAACGCATCTGCATTTTAATCTGTAACAGAGGATAGATGTAGATGTCTATGGGCCGCAGCAGCCACTTACCATCAGGTGGACTCTGTGCTCGTTTTTCACCCTTATCCTATAAAAAAAAGGTTCCATCCGCAGAGATCGTGATGCACGGTGATTTTAACGCCTAATTATGACTTGTCTTGCCATATAGTCTGACACAACTGGTTACTTTGCCTACGCGTATCTCAGACGTGGAGAGACATGCAGCTTCTCTGTTGGACCTTCTGCTGACCTCTTATCCGGACGGATATCAGGTGTTTGTCGATGCCCCTCTTGGATCCTCAGACCATTGTCTAAGCCGGAGTATGGTGCCAGTTACGCTCTCATCACTGTTGTGTTCTGTAGGTTGCCGCCGTGTTTGTTACTATAGGTCAGTCAATTGGGACACGATGAGGTCTTTTTTGCGTCCTATTCTTGGGGGCGGGTTTGCTTCTCGCCGGATGATCCCAAGGTTGTTGCTGATTCTATTACCTAGGTGGTGCTTCAGGGATTGGAGCTTTTATTACATTATCTGTGGTATCTATGGGTGGCAAAACTCAGCCTTGGTTTGGTCGCTCTGAAAAATTGCTTCACGCCATAAGCAGGAGTGCTACTAGACCTGGGCTGACGCATCAACGTCTCGGGATGCAAATACCATCGCTCACAAAAATAAGTATAATTCCGCCTCAATGTCTTTCACAAGTGTCAGAACTGGCGATAAATTACTTCGATTTCCTTCGGGAACTCGTGCATTCTGGTCTCTTGCCAAGGCTGTCCGAGGGAACTTCTGTCAGCCATCTCTCGCATCTATGCATAAGAATGACGACTTACTGACCCATGCCGCAAAGGAGAAAGCCGATCTGCTAGGATCTATCTTTGCGTCCTCGACTGGATGATGGGTTGAATCGACTCATGATGACAGGTTGAAAACACCGCCGAACATCCCACGGTATAAGTGCTCTATGTACTGTTTACCCAGTGCTCGGTACTCAAAGCACTCCTCTCCCTTGATGTCTTCCTCGATTGAGCCTGATGACGACTCTTCTGTTACGCTCAAGACGTGTGTTCTGGAGTTGGCACCGGTTTTAAAGCATATTTTTCGGCACTACTCCGTAGGCGTTACCGAACTCAACCAAGACATCTTTGGTACACCCGATCCCTAAAAAAGGCAACCGCTCAAATCTGAACAACTACAGGCCTATCACCATTCCCTCCTTGTTCTGCAAAATAATGGAAACCATCATAAACTGCCAGCTCATAAGGTACCTTGAGGATCATCAGCTGATTAATGACCGCTAGTACTGTTTTTGTTGGCGTCGCTCAGCTCGCCCGAAAATCACCAATCTCGGGGCTTACCTAACTCATAGATGGGTGCAAGAAGTAGAGACCAAGGGGGAGGTCCCAGCCGTTAGTTTGGACATTACGAAGGCCTTCGATCGGGTTTGGCACAAAGCGCTTCTTTCGAATCTCCCTTTTATGGGTTTTACCAGTTTTCTTGCAGACCGAGGCTTTAAGGTCTACTATAGCACTGTCGTGTCGTGTCGTGCATGCCCCGATTACAATCCAATTAATGCTTATATTCCACAAGGTATCGTGTTATCATCAACGCTGTTTCTTCTGCATATTAATAATATGTTGCAAACCGGTAACATTTATTGCTATGCAGACAACAGCATTGGTGATTTATACGGTAGCGGTACCAATATTTCTCGGGAAAACGTCGCCCAGTACCGAAACAAACTTGTCTCTAAAATTGAGTCTTTATTGAACAAATAAGACGACTAAGTCTAGTCCAGTTCAATCCCAAGAAGACATAAAGGACAATGTCCAGAAACGCCGTGTGTAATAAAAGCATCAAACATTCACGGACTAGCTGCAAGCCAAAATGAACATTAAAAAGCATTCTACTCAACTAATAACATTAATCGCCGCCATCTTCGCCAAACATCACGTGGTGTCGAAAAATGATTAGGGATGCCCAATCGATTGTAATCAATTTTTGAATTTTAATGAACTGTTACATATTTTATAATCTGAATTACATTTTGAATTTATTTCGAATAAAGTTGCAAAAAGAAGCTACAACAAAAACCTTAAAATACCATTTCTTTATATTCTTTTATTATTTGATTTGATTGATTTGGTTTTTTAAAAAAACGTTACCCCCACACTAGGATTTTCTCCTGTATCGTGGAGGCAGTTTACAATCACAAATTGCACAAGGACAAACATCCAGACCCGGAACAATTATTTGTAGGCCATACAAATACTTGTTCCGTGCGGGATTCGAACCCACGCCCCCCAGCGCAAGCAACTCATTGCTAAGCCACTCCGCTACGGAGCCGTATTATTCCCTAAAAGTATAATATTAAATACCAACTTTACTTAATGAATGAAGTCATACTTGATTTTAAATAGGTAGTTAGAATAATGCTGAAGAAAAATATTCGTAAAGATAATAAACATAGCAAGCTAACAGCATAGCAAAGTGGCGAAGCAATCAGCTTTGTAGCGGTTTCTAACGGTTGCCGTTGAGCAATCAGTTTCAAAATAGGAGGTTCAGATGCCTGGGTGATCAGTAATCGATTTTTGAAAACAGAATTTAAAAATTCGAAACCGTTCTCGAGATAATCGTGGGACAGACGGACAGACGGACAGACATCGTGAAATCAATAAGTGTCTTCGCAAGCTTCGCCACTTTATAAGGGATTCTATCTTAGTCCTCACGGCTGACAACGAATCTGCATTTTTATTCGCAAACGAAGATAGTTGTAGATGTCTATGCGCCACAGCAACCAATTACCATCAGGTGGACAGTGTGCTCGTTTGTCACCCTTATTCTATAAAAAAATCTAATGATCGTTTACAAAGGAGGGTATTTTACTGCTCACTAAACGATAACTAACGAGTTTACGACAATTAATATAAAAAAAAACACTTATCGTTACTGCATTAATTATAAATATGTTTCTTTAAAAAGAGCAATATAGCAGACTAGATACATATGTTATTATTTATATTGTTACAAGTATGGAAGAAGTAGAAGCGTACTTGTTATTATAAGTTAAGTAAGATATTGTCATACTTGTTATGGTATTAGTATTATCGTATGACAAAAGATAGAATAGAATAGAATAGAACAGAATATTTTTTTATTTAATATAGATTATTACATAATTCTTATTGAAAGACATTTTTTATTTACCACTGGTTCGGAAAATACCTCTGTCCTGGGAAAACCCGCAAAAAACCCAGCGGGACTTCTTTTTTTTTCAAACATATTTCACTTAACAATAATTTCATTTATACAATTTTTAAATGATTTTTAATAAAACCAGCATGGTGGCGATCACCTTATTCCCAGGGGTTATTTTCATTCATGTATTCCTTGATATTATAATAACCCTTTTTGTACAGTTATTCTTTAATAAAAATTTTAAACTTGTGCATTGATAAACTTTGAATATGTTCTTGAATTTTGTTGTAAAAGCGTAAACATTACCCCATAAATGAATTACTGATTCTGTGGAGTCTAATAACTGGTTTTACAAGCTAATGTTTGTTCCTAGTGTTTAAAGTATGCACATCCTTATTCATATTAAAGCTATTTATGTTTTTATGTACATACTTTACATTTTCATAAATATATTGCGATGACAAAGTTAATATGTTTATTTCGTTAAATTTTTGTCTGAAGGACTCTTTACAATTTAGTTTATAAATAACCTAAACGGCTCTCTTTTGCAAAACAAATATAGCTTCTATATCAGTCGCATTACCCCATAGCAAAATTCCATAAGACATCATGCTATGAAAGTAACTAAAATACACTAATCTAGCTGTCTCAACATCTGTGAGACTTCTAATCTTTCTTACAGCATATGCTGCAGAAATAAGTCTGCTTGCTAATAAAGATATATGGGGGCCCCGTTGAAGTTTCGCGTCAATAGTAATACCGCGAACAGTGGTATCCACAAGACTCAACTCCTCCCCATTTAATAGCACATTGGTATTCGAATGTTTTACATTAGGCATTGTAAATTTAATACACTTTGTCTTATTGCCGTTTAAGAGCATATTGTTGGCGTTAAACCAATGTGCTAATTTCGATAGAGCATTATTTACATCTTCATAATTAATTAACTGCCGTTTGAGTTTGAAAATTAAAGAGGTATCGTCAGCAAATAATACTATATCATGATTGTCCCCTACAAGATAAGGTAAGTCATTAATATAGATTAAAAACAGGAATGGGCCAAGAATCGAGCCCTGAGGAACGCCCATTGATACTACCAATCCGAAGGAACCTTTACCATTGATCACGACTTTTTGGGTTCTGTTACTTAAATATGAAGTAATAAGTCTAAGCGCCAAATTTTTTACACCGTAATGTTGTAGTTTCCTGATTCATGTTTCATGATGAACACAATCGAAAGCCTTGGAAATATCACAGAAAACACCTAAGGCATCCTGTGAATTCTCCCAGGCATTAAAAATATATTTTATAAGCTCAACACCGGCGTCAGACGTCGAACGACCCCTTGTAAAACCAAATTGGTTTTTATGAAGTAATTTATTTGTATTAAAAAAAAATTACAATTAATCCAAAATTATTTTTTAAAAATTTTTACTGAGAGTTGGTAGTACAGAAATAGGTCTAAAATTAGCGGGGTCCAATGTACTACCGGATTTAAATAAAGGTATTACTTTACTATACTTCATTAAATCAGGAAACACACCAAAATCGATACAAGTATTAAAAATAATAGCAAGATGAGGTGCAATTAAATCTGTTATGGACGCAATAACTGTCACGGAAATCCCCCACAAATCTGCGGTTTTCTTTACATCAATGGTTTTGAAGTATTTTACAATATCTTGCGTACTTTACTTTACTTAATACCTAATACTTTTTCAAATCTAAATTCTTTTAAACAGATATTAACATTCTGTTTGAGTAATGACTCGGCGACAGTTGGAGAAGTATTCAAAGACTCTGTTGTCAAAACAGGAATATCAGTGAAATATTTCTCAAACACCGCTGCGACTTCTTGATTTGATTTAGTCAATTCATTGTTAATTTGATGATGTATGTAATACTATTTTTAACGTGACTATAATAAATCTTAGGAAAAATCTATAAATGGTATCGTATTTGGCGCTCCTATTTTTGATGTCTCTAAATAATCACTAGTCATTTGTCAGTATCTCACGAAAAAAAAGATCTTCAAATCGATTAATTGTATAGAAACATCATTAACTTAATAAACATAAAATTACCCTTGTATTTATCAGAAGGAGTAGGCAGAGGTGTGTAATTTATACGTCCCATGTAATAGGTGGGTGCGCGTATTGCCAAACACCGGGCACAAATCCAGACTCCGTGCTACTACTGGGAGCTTCAAGTTATAAAAACCCAAAAAATATTAGCCCGGCCCTGGGATCGAACCCAGAACAGAACTTGCAAATGCACTAGGTAGTAGTCGCGTATTATAGTCTCGCCGTTCAAACGCACGCTGTTATAACTTGGTTGAAACCATGATTGATACGCTCCCTGTTCGACGGCATGTCTAGCGGCGTGACTGAAACCGGCCTAAATCCTTCTACATTTAGGTACTAGGTATCTTACCGTACCGTATATGCTAGCGACAACATCTAAATGCTAACAGCCATTATATATATACATTTTTATTTTTACTTTAATACACACAAACATTTATTCTCATTTCAAAACCAATGCTAAGAAAACAGTTATGTTAACTAGATTCTATGCACTTACACGTTGCACTTACATACATTTAAGCTTTAGAACAAAAACTACATACCTAATTATCTTAGATCATAAATCCTAAATATCTTAGATAAGTACTAAAAATAGCTAAATGTTTTAGGACATCGTGTTTCAGTTTGTTGCAAATCACTCGCAGCTATGAAAAATCGTATTATTCATGGTGCGGTTATAAAATCAAAATCTGATATTTTTTTATAAAATATATCTATTATGCAGCTGTCCGCTATAAAAATAAGATCATATAGGAATTTACTAATGATCGATAGTAAAATACATAATTTTCCGATGCTATTGGTTCCATGGCTAACAATGTATGGGCGCAGAGCAATGTCCTTTGCGCGTTTACCGCTGAAAAGAACCCCTTTGTCATACTTTTCAGTTCCAAGGCATTCCCCTTGTTGCCTTAGCCAGTATCGCAATCCTCGGTGTCGACATATCGAGTGATGTGCAGTTTCGTGGTCACTTCGAAGAGAAGACCAAATTGTCCTCTAAAATGCTTGGCGTGCTCAGCAGAGCGGGACAGTATTTCATGCCGGCACACCGCTTGCAACTTTACAAGTTGCAGGTTCGGCCCCACATTGAATAATGTCCCCATCTCTGAGAAGGAGCTCCCCAGTGCCAGCTCCTACCGCTTGACCGCATCGAGCGCAGAGCAGCTCGAATCGACGACGACCGAGTTTTTTCCGAATGGCTTGACTCACTGACACCGCGAAGAGATATGCAACATCTCTATTTGCTTATTTTATTGCATTTACCATGGGGAGAGCTCTGAGGAAATGTTCGGACTAATTTCAGCCATTCAATTTCACCATCGCACATCGCGACAAAACTCGCGATACCATCCATTCCATCTACATGATTGGCGGTCCAGCACTGTGCAATTTAGAAGAATTTTTCTTCTTTTCACAACTTCCTTGTGGAATCGACTACCACCAGAGACTTTGCCAGATCGATACGACTTAGGGAGCCTGTAAAAAGAGCCTTCTCTTTTTAGAAAGGCCGGCAACGCATCTGCAATTTCCCTAGTGTTGCAGTTGTTTATAGGTGACGGTAGTCACATAGCATCAGGTGAGCCGCATGCTCGTTTACCCCGTCAGCTATAAAAAAATAAAAATGAACAAAAAAATTTTTCTATTCTATTATTTCGCCTCCTTTGTCAATTTCACTTTGTCATCTTTAACGACACTTAATAGACGATATAGAGTAGTGTATATTTTTACATCGCCACTACACGTCGCCCCTACACGTCGCTACTACACGTGGTAGTGGCAATAAAAAATATGTTATATTATATTTTCTTGTTTATACAAGAAGGCTTTACCATAATCGCCGCACTTTACACTTAAATTGGCAATTGCAGTAGGTACTAGATATCTCTCAACTTGGCGCTGTTCCCCGTGGCAGATTTGTATTTAATATACACAAAATACATACTTTATTTACAATGTTTTAATTAAACAAAAAATATCTTCTCGTTATTTTGTTTGTATTAGTTTAAATGGTGTGTATTGGTGTACAAGAAAGAACATATTGACTAATTGATTGTTTGCAAAGCCTTTTTGACCAGTATGATTTTATATTTTAGGATTTAATCATAAAATATTTGTCTACGTTACTTACAACTCTCACTTACACTATCTCAGTTTGGTTGCGTAATAACTACCTATCTCTTAATATTAAAAAAACTAAATTCATCGCCTTTTCCATGACCAATGACCCTCAGTCAACAATTAACTATAAGTTAACTGCTCACACCTGTTTAAATTTAACGAAACCTTTAGGATTACCGTGCGCCTGCTTACCTATATCCAGAACTCACTGTGTCAAGTATTTGGGTATTCTTATTGATTACCAATTGAGCTTTAAAGAACATTTAGATGTATTAACGTCCCGAGTCCGAAAACTAATATACGTCTTTAAAAATCTGAGACGTGTAGCTAAACCCGAACTAGTGAAAAAAATATACACTGCTTTGTGTCAATCCATTATAACTTACGGTATAACAATATGGGGCGGAACTTCAAAAACTACATTAATTCCCCTAGAAAGAGCTCAGAGTGCAGTTCTAAAGGTTTGTACTTTTCGATCCGTTCTTTATCCGACTTATGAACTATATAAAAACTGTGAAGTCTTAACAGTCCGACAATTATTCATTTATTTTACAATTTTAAAACAACACATGCTATTAAATTTTACCTCATCTCAATTAACAAAAAGAAGACCGTAAAAAAGTGTGCCATCCTGTTACCTTTAAACATTCCTATGCACATAAATATTTTTGTTTTCTTGGTCTATTCATGTACAATAAAATAAATAAGCAACTAAACTTATACACCTTAAATAAAAATAAATGTAAAAAAACTCAATTGAAATGGCTTCAAAAACTAAATTTTGATGAAACCGAAGACTTATTAAAATCTCTAAATAATTGAATTAGTTTTCATAATGTGCTATTTATACACCATCAATTGATGTCTTCTTATTATAATTATTACTATGATGAATACTACTCACCTTCTCCCTCGTATAGACACACACACGCAACGCGCGCACACACACACACACACACACACACACACGCAACGCGCACACACACACACACACACACGCAACGCGCACACACACACACACACACACACACACATACACACACACATACACACACACGCGCACACTCTCGCACGCGCACACTCTCGCACGCATGCACGCACGCATGCACGCACGCACGCACACACACACACACACACACACACACACACACACACACAATTGACACTCCACACTTAAAAAACTAACAAATATTTAGGTTTAATTTCATACTTTAAAACAAACTTGTTGATTTGTTTATGTAAGTTTCTAAATCAGAAAGATTATTGTAAAATTGTCCCATAAGAAAGAGCACTGTTGCCTGAGATACAAACTCAATCCTTAGTTCAGGCGCAGATGCAAATGTATGTTTTTTTAAAAAAATGTCCTGAATAAAGAAATTGTTATTATTATTATTATTATTATTATTACATAATTTGTTTTCCCTATATGAATGCATGTACTCTTTTTTTACGTGGTCAAGTCATGCTGCAGCTCTATTAGTAGTTTAGTTGTAGCACAAACGGGTCGGCTCGACCGGGGACGGACCACGCTCTCACAGAATACCAGCGTAAAATGGCAGATTGATACTGCTGTATTTCGTATGGTGAGCGTAGAGAACCAGAGACCCATTTTACTGGAAAAGAGGCATTCCATCTATGACCTCACCGGTGACGACGCATCTGCATTTTGATTCTTTATTGAGGATAAATGTAGATGTCTATGGGTCACAGCAACCATTGACTAAGGTGGACTGTGTGCTCGTTTGTCACCCTATCCTATAAAAAATATACGTTTTCAAAGAAATTCTTATGATAGTAAAAACCATATCCATCAAGTACGCTTAAAGGTTAAAACGTAAACACAGACAGATACCGATGGATAACAAAATATACATGTTATTATGTATGTAGTTCATATATTTGGTGGTTTGAATACACGGAAATAAGATATGAATAAAGAGTGAAAAAATAAATGCCATCAAAAACATAGCTTGTAAAAAAAGACCAAGTCTCGCAACTCAGTTCTTCTACCGTAAAAAGTTGTGAGATCCATGTAATACCAAGTCGGTTAATTTATTCAGTCCATAGATTGATACATAGATTAACTTGGCAATCGCACTAAACAATCTAATTTAATATAATATGTATTACTTGTGAGAAATATTGTGTTTTCATGCGATTGCCAAGTCAATCTATGTATCAGTCTATGGACTGAATAAATTAACCGACTTGGTATAACATGGATCTCACAACTTTTTACGGTAGAAGAACTGAGTTGCGAGACTTGGTCTTTTTTTACAAGCTATGTTTTTGATGGCATCTCATTTCTTTTTGTAGATAGTTATATCTAGGTAGCTATTTACACCTATTATTCCATTATACATAATATAGGTACACTGATTCATTCAATGCAAATGTAACTTTGTAATACCATATGTTTATAAGGGATTACAAAGTTATTTATGCAGTTGGTGTATCTCGAAAACTGGACCGAAATTGTAAAATATTTTAATTTTTCCGTTTTTTTTTAAGTTTCTAGTTTTAGTTTTTTTTTTTAATTATTATTATAGTTTTTAGTATTGTAGATAAAAATAAGTATTATGTTAATAAAGATATTTTTCCTTGGTTTATATATTAAACAATAATTGTGTTTTAAATTTGAAGTTTCTATGTCTGATAGAAGTGCCTCAGAGTTTTGATGATCGGTCAGTCAGTGAGTGACAAAATTAAGAAAATTTGACTAGTTATAATTCTTAAACTACTAGTTCAAATTTAACAAAATTTGAAAAATACTGAGTTCATACTATACCTACTTGGTTCGTAAAAAAATCAGGCTTCTAGTTTAATTCATAATGAAGTTATAGGGTTTCGGAAATGGCCTGAACTGCTTCGAGAAAAGGATGGTACGGCTGTGCCGCTTTTTTGCTCGACTTGGCGGGGGCACTACCGTGCCCCCAGATGTATGCTGCAGCATTGACGTATTGAAGATATGCAAATCTATAATTTAGCTTTTTACAGAAACTGTTATTTTTTGTCGTGAACTTATTATAAAATCATTTATGTACATAGAACTCTTTTTTTAATTTTTTTTAATAGATTAATAGGCTAAATTAATAGTACCATAACTAAGAAGCAAAATATGTGCGTAGATATATTGTTGTCAAAGAAGCAAGAGAGACGTATCAATATCGTGCCAAATAAAAGTCCGTAGACTCTGTCTACCCTTCTATGTGACAGGCGTGAAGGTCTTCATAGCTCATTATTTTTCTTTATACATGCGTTTAATAACCTCTTTATTTTTTTTATTAAAAACTGCTTTCCATAAAAGAATAGGTAAAATAAAACTTATGTTGTTACTTAAGCTTGAAATTTCTTGCGAGCTGGGTGAACATTACTATCTCCGTAGCTATTTCGATGTAAATGCACTCCACTCCAGTGTCGGGTTGCAAATTGCATGTCTTTGTGTATACCGGAGTCAAATTGTAGATTAGATTAGATAAGTAAAAAAACTTTACAAATGATAGCTATTTTAGTATGCAACCAAGGTACACCTCGAAGCATTCAAACATATGTATTTAGAGAGTTAACTCAGGTGCATCAATAACTTTTCGTGTTCAGATTCAGTCTGTTTATATGTTTGTATAAACTTTACCTTCTCTTTGAGACAGTCATTTCTGGAAATTGGCATACGTGTTTATGTTTATAGTGTGTGACTATATTTATTGACACACACGATAAGTAAAGTTACAGCCTAAATTCCTCTCAGAGTTGGGCATCACATTTCGGAGAGGTTACGGTGCAACAGTGAACGGTGCTTTGCCGTTCAAGGGCGTTGATCACATGACTTCGTTTTCGTTACAATATATTTTTTTCTCAAACTGCAGGTTCACGATGCTCACGATGTTTTCCAAACATGTTGTAAATCAGCTCTTAAATAAATTACCATAATAGGCTATGAAAGTCCACTGCTGTAAATAGGCCACTCCCATAGATCGCCTCATAAGGAGGATTTTGCCATAGTGCCACGATTGACAGGCGGGTTGGCAACCGCAGTTTTGTAATATTTTGAGTTAATATCAGGAAGATGCTGCTGCCTATCTTCTGTTTTTGTTTCCCTCTGTTGGCTCTTATGACACCCACGGTGCGATATGGGGTAGTGGATATGCTTACACCACAACTACACGGTTAGCACTTAAATCGTAATTAATTATTTAATTGGTTCCGTTGGGTTTAAAGGAGTGGTTTTTAGTCTGGTTTAATGTTGAATTACACGTTTTTGGGGTTCCGTACCTCAAAAGGAAAAACGGAACCCTTATAGGACTTTGTTTTCCGTCTGTCTGTCTGTTAAGACCAAGCTGAAATTCATATCAAATACTCAAGTCTGCTGTCCCTTAGAGCTGTGAAAAAATCAAACTTCTAAGCCAACGCAATCAAAGGTACAGCCGTTTATGCCGTAAATTTTCGACATTCGCAAGGGAATCAAAACCTACAGGGTACTTCCCGTGAACCCAGAACCTTGAAATTTAGTACTAAGCAACGTTTTATAGCACAGATAAAGGAAAAATTGCGAAAAACATAAATTTTTAGTTACATCATATAATAAAAGTATTTTTAATAATTTTAAACTTATATAGCTACAAATTTGTTCGGAACCCTCGGTGCGCGAGTCCGACTCGCACTTTGCCGGTTTTTTATATTAAGTAATAAAATATATGCTTAAAATTTCAGAAAAAAATATCCCTGGGAATCTTGAAAGCAAAACTTCAGTGAAAGCAATAAAAACTTGAGGGAAGAAGAAAAATTGCGAAAAGCATTCGCCACGTTATTTATAGCTCCACGTAACGAGTTGCAAGGAGTTGTGGCAGAATCATTAATTAATTCAACAGCTCAATTTGTATGGAAGTAACAGTTCACTTTCTCAGAATTTTCTGTTCGTATATTTGAAACTTCTAACAACGCTATTTTGTAATAATTGATTTCATATACACTATACAATGATGTGTATAAAGATGTGTATACAATTATGTGCTTCGTTGGTCTAGACGTAAATGCGACTGCTGATCATATGGTCGCGGTTTCGAATTTCGGGTCGGACCAAAATCAGTTACTGTTAAGTACTGGGTTTTTCCGTAAAGGAATGATGAGTAGCAGCCTAGAGTTGACTGTTCACTCATAACTCTCTTCCACACTCTCTTCTACACTCTTGACTCATGACTTCAAGTCATAACTCTGCTATCATAATGCTTATACATCATAGAGATCTTCTATAGTAATGCTTTAGTTCCATAGACCTTACTTATATTAAGTCCCTAATATAGGACTATACATTGTGCAATAGTACTAGTAGCAGTCGGTCAGCCGACCACCCCATATATATGTACACCCATGGGTATGTGTCTTCGGCAACGCCTTTCATATAAGCAATCATTACATGAACACACTCCAGTAGTACAAGAACACTCATGAAATTTTTGTCCCATTTGTTCAATTATATTACAAATTTTATTTATCTTTATTATTGTAATATAATTAACTTAAACTTGTGTTATTTAATATATTTTGAATATTTTAAGCAGAGTTTTTATTAAATTTAGTGATTTTAAAAACAATATTATGCGTTTTCTATACTATAATATTATTCAATATTTGAAACGAATATATTTGAACTTTATGCTTATTAATGCATTTTAATTGTTTAAAATATAATTTCTATGATATTTTTAAATGTATTTTCATTGAATTTATATATTATTTATGAATAATAATTATAAGCTCTCGCGCAGTGAAGAGACATGCTTCTGTTTTGGAGGCGTTGAATTTCACAAGATTGGCATCGCCCCATTCGGATACTGCCTGTAGTGTGAGATTCACACGCTATACCATAGCTTGTCTTTCGGACTGAATTTGATCCCAACTGGCCCGAGGACTTGGCTAGTATTTCACCACGACTGTGTTATCGTCTGCATTCCCGTAGATACCGGGCATAAACAGATCATTAACATGCAGCAAGAAGAGAGTTGCGGAGATAACGCAACCCTGAAGAACACCGGCGTTAATTGCCACAGAATTGGATGAAC
Source organism: Parnassius glacialis (assembly GCA_033319125.1). Lineage (NCBI taxonomy): Eukaryota > Metazoa > Arthropoda > Insecta > Lepidoptera > Papilionidae > Parnassius > Parnassius glacialis. The sequence goes on along the minus strand of JAVANC010000009.1, from coordinate 35,539,967 downwards.
AGCCATCAATGACGATCCGGAGAGACCGTTAACTTAGAAAGTCCTTTACCCTGTCAATCAGACCAAGAAATAAGCCGTACACTGGAAGCTTACCCAAAAGACTAGCGTGCCAAACTCTGTCAAAGGTCTTCGAGACAGCAAGGGAAACAGCAAGTGCTTCCCCACTGTTTTCGAGTGCCTCGCCTCATACGTTCATGGCATACGCTAGAAGGTCCCCAGCTAACCGATTTCGGTGAAATCCATACTGCCTATTATATATACTTACTATTCAGCTCGGCACATTGGCTAGTATACTAACATAAAAAGCAGACTATTGATTCCCCGTTTTTCGCTGCACTGCTATGCGGAACTGCTATTGGCATCGACAGTAACGTATGTGCGTTGCAATTTTGTTCAGATCCGTGAGAAATTATGTAATCTAATCCAAACTCGATAACTATTAAAAGATATTTTATTCTAGACTTTTTATTTAATCGAATGTGCTATACGAGGAAAATTATATTTAACGAGGTAATGAATTTAAGTAAAATATTAGTACATTATTGTTTAAAACTTTATCATTTCATAAAGATTTTTGGCATATCTTTATTACACTTTTTTATAGTGTTCTCTGACTTAACTTATGAGTTTCGGATCTGTGATAATTATTATTATACGTCAAACTTTAATTTTAAACTTTTTTAACTCCTATAGCGTTATTTTCCGATACCAAACTGTCTGTCATTTTATTTTCCCACACAAAAATAATCGTCTGTCACTACAAAACTCACACATAACAATTAAAATAATACATTAACAATTTTAAACACATAGATATACTCTGTATTACAACAGTGTAATGAAGTGATCCAACTACATTGACAAATTGCATACAGCCATTCATATAACAAAGATATTATGGATATGTGATAAATGTGTATATTATTATAAAGATAGGACTTTATTTATTAATACTGTTGAGGACAGCTAGAGACCCGCCGCCCCGTCGCCCCTTCGTACCCCGCTACCCCCCGCGCACCCCGCATACCGGCGCCGACCAGCGATGTCGGCGTCCAATCAGCGCGCGTGTGGCTCCATTTGTCGTCGCACGGCACTACTCACAGACTGAGGCACCTTCTTGCGAGATATAAGAAGGGCGTCTCGGTCTGTGAGCTGTTCATTTCACTTCGGAGCGGCACTAAGGAAGAAACCTGAAGAAGACTCAAGACTCCAATTCAAGACCTCCCTCTGTACATAGTGTTAGACATAGTTATAGTTAGTCAGTGCCGAATTGTTGTAAATAGTTAATACAGTATATTAAAAAGTACCATCTTTTCTTCAAGCAGTCCCCTAGTATAGCTAACCTCAGATCAGTCGTTAAGTAATCAGTCACAAATAAATATACAGTCCACTGTTCATCCATTATATTCTTGGTCCTTCGAGCCGGATTCAAGCCAGAAGAAAGAAGCAAGAAGTAAGAAGAAACAAGAAAGAACATAATTATAGAAGAAAGAACATAATAATAGAAGAGAGAAGATCATTATAGAAGATCTTCAAGGAAGAAAGAAGTTCGTCGACGAAGAGAGAAGATCGTCGGTACTAATTTCTTCCCTGTTTCTTGTCACGATTACGTCACATACGTCTATTGTCTGTTTCCAGACAATTTCTTGTTTCTTAACCGCGTTTACGCGGCCAGTGGTCACTCCCTAACGGTGCCAAACTGTGACCATCTGGTAACGCCCTTGTGGCGGGAACGACATCCATACGTGTGTCTTTTTAAAGACTGTACGTACGTCTTTTTGAAGACGACCGGAGGTCGCAACGTGGGACCATGAGGAAGACACGAAGCCAGAAGACACGGAACGATGATGACATGCCGGTAGGAATGCGCATATTCGAAGAAGCACCCGCGTCCCCGTCCGATTATCTCGCAATGGCACAAGCGCCCTCCGCCGCGCCCGCGCTCCAGGCCCCGCCCGCGCCCGCATCTACGCCCGCGCCCGCGCCCCCGCCGCCGCGCCCCGCTATGTCCGTGTCCACGACCGATCGTTTGGGAGAGGTTAGCACTTCCGCGCCGCGTACAGAGACACTCGCCGCGATTATTGAAGATCTTCCGTCTACAGAGATTAGTTCGATAGTACGTACCGTCGCGCCTGTAACAGACGTACATAGGCCCGCACCCCGCGCCCCGTCGGTTCGCTCCGTTCGTTCAGCCCGGTCGACGGCTAGTGCGATAGCTAAATTAAAGCAAATAGAGTATAACGCCGCGGAGGAACTAGCTGCAATTAGGAGGAAGCAATTGCAGTTGGAAGAAGATCTTATTAGGAAGAAGTACGCTAGGGACGTCGCGCAACTGCAAGAAGAAACAGATAGGGAAAGTGTCAACGAAGACGAGTTAGTTGAAAATAGGGTACGCGTTGATAGGTGGTTAGAAAACGTAGAGACTGTGCGGGGGGAGTCGCCCTCCCGCCCCTCTCAGCCCGCGCCCCGCATCGAGTTAGAGCAGACCCTACCGAACAGGGTAACCGGTTACGACCACAGTGAAGATGCCCAGGGGAGGACGGAAGCGAATAACGTTCAACCGCGCCGCATAGATTCGGTACAGAGGGAAGATGGAGTCGCCGTAGGAATGAACCAGGTGGATCGTCGTGTACGGGTTACGTCGCCGTCGCGCGTCCAACGCCGCACTCTATCGCCTACACATAGATCGCCACATCGCCACATCGCCACGCGGATCGTAGATCACCGTCGCCGTATAGGGATGTAGGTGTACATAGATCGCCATCGCCACATCGCCACGCGGATCGTAGATTATCGTCGCCGTATAGGGATGTAGGTGCGCATAGGACGCCAGCGCCACAACGTAGGCTAGAGAGAGATAGGGATAGAGATAGGTCGCTTACTCCGCGAGGGAAAGATAGGGGTATAGAGCGACTAGCGGAAGCTCTGGAGAATATGGTCAGAGTTAGGCCCGCTGCCGCGAAGCAGACGCAGGACTTGCCTATTTTTAACGGTTCGGCCGCGGAATGGTTAGCGTTCAAAGCCGCGATGAAAGAATCCACGCGTCTATATGGATTCACAGATACGGAAAATATGGCAAGGTTAAGAAACTGTCTACGCGGTGAAGCTAGGGAGGTAGTATCGGCACTGCTGTTTACCGCGAAGGATCCAGCAGATATTATGCGAACATTAGAGCAGTGTTTCGGCCGCCCGGAAGTAATTATCGATCGAGCGTTAGAAGAATTGAAACGCCTTCCGCGCCCGGGTCAAACCGCACAGGAATTAAATGCGTTCGCAATAAAGTTGCAAAATATCGTGTGCATTTTGCAAAACGTTGACGGCAAGGGATATCTGCAAAATCCAATGCTTACTAGGGAAGTAACGAGTAAGTTAAGCCCTCACTTACGGTCGCGTTGGTGTGATTATGCGGAGCACTACGGAAGTGCAGACGAACCGGACATCGTTACACTGTCCAGGTTCATGATGAGAGAGGCTGATCGTGCGTTGAGTCATGCCTATACGTCCGTAGAGCCGACTAAGGAATCGCCCGTAAGACGAGAGGCCCCGTCGTCGAAAAGGATAGTGACACGCCGCGTAGAGAATAGGGCTCGCGACGTAAAAACGTTCACCGCACAGGAGGACACCAGTAGTGCCTCTTGTATGTGCTGCGGAGGTGAACACGTGATCGCTAAGTGTAGAAAGTTAGCGCAAATGGGTGTGGACGACCGGTGGAATTGGGTAAAGGAAGGTGGGGTATGTTTTCTGTGTTTAAGTAGTAAACACCGACGGTTCAAATGTAGAGCGAAGAAATGCGGCGTCGACGGCTGCAACGCCCCCCACAATGCCCTCCTTCACACCCGCAAGACCCGCGCACCCGAGACATCGGCAAAACCGGATGAGACCGTGCTCGTCGCGTCTAACGTCGCTAGTAATGCGTCCGTATTATTGAAAGTGTGTCCCATTACGTTACGTGGACCACGCGGTAGGGAAATAGATACGTATGCGTTGCTTGACGAAGGCTCAACCATTTCGTTGATCGACGACGACTTAGCGCGCGAGTTAGGAGCGGAAGGACCGGTAAAGCCGCTGAATATTAGAGGAATAAGCAATAGTCAGCGCGAGGCCGATAGCAGGCTAGTTAACGTAGGCATACGTGGAAAATCGCGCAGCGAGATGTACAGAATAAATGCGCGTACAGTAACAAATTTACAGATAGGTTCGCAGTCGGTAAATAAAGAGTGTTTACGGTTGAAACACTTACGCAACCTACCGAGCTCGGTTTGCTACGAGGACGCCAAACCGAGATTATTATTAGGCGCCGACAACTGGCATTTAATAATCACCCGTAATTTAAGGATAGGACGTCGAAGGCAGCCCGTAGCTGCACGTACGTTGCTAGGGTGGGCCATCCAGGGAACCGTACCGCGATCAACGTGTAGGGAAGACGGCGAGACCGTACTACACGTCGTAAGCGATAGCGGACGGTCAGATGAGGACGTCCAGGCGCTCGCCAGTCCGGGTAGGAAGATGTTACGACTGCCGAGTCGCTACGCTCCCACGGGGGGAGTAATAGGGAACCCACCGCGCGACGATAAGGCGTACACGCATCGCGACGGTAGGGACAGGCCTACGATCGAAACGGCCAAGGCGAAAGTCGCCCCGATAAAGGCGCAAAGCATTCCGCGGTTAGAGTTACAGGCGAATCTAATAGGCGCGCGACTCGCGGAATTCGTGCAAGGCGAGCACAGAGTGGTAGCCGATAGGGTAGTTTATTGGACAGACTCCACTACGGCGCTCCATTGGATTCAGAACGATACGGCGCGTTACACCCCATACGTAGCACATAGATTAGGGGAGATATCGGAGAAGACGTCACCCGAGCAATGGAGGTGGATACCGACCGCAGACAACATCGCGGATCAGGCAACGCGCATTAATTATACGTACAAGGAAGGGAGCGACAAATGGTTTACGGGACCACCATTCCTGTACGAAGATGAAGATCGATGGCCTCGACGTCGGGAAGAGAAGGCAGGGGATGAAGATGACGAGCTGGAGGAAGTCGTGGCGCACCAGAGCGACACCAGGGACGCTCCACACCTGCCAGACATCAAGAGGTTCTCTTCTTATGAGAGATTGGTCAGGGCCACCGCTCGCATATTACAGTTCGTCGATGCCATGAGAGGAAAGGCGCACGGACTAACATTGGACCACATCCAGAAAGCAGAACGGATGTGGATAGAGCGAAGTCAACAAGACAGTTTTGCTGAAGACATCAGTCGACTGCAGAAAGGAAAGAACTTGGCAACCGGCAGCGCGTTGAAGAAGCTCGACCCCATATTCGAAGATGGCATACTGCGAGCTAGAGGACGGATTGACGCAGCCGATGTGGCCAGCCAAATGAAGAGGCCCACCATCCTGAACGGACGCCACCAGTTTGTAAAGCTGCTTGTGGAGAAGGCGCATAAGGAAGCAAGCCACGCCAACAGGGAACGGGTAGTGAACGACCTACGCACGAGATATCACATACTTCGACTACGACCAACCGTAAGAGAAGTGGAGCGGAGATGTCTGCAGTGCAGGGTACGCAAGGCGACACCACGGCCGGCGGTTATCGGAGATCTACCACCTGAACGGTTAGGGGCATTCGCGCGACCATTCACCTACACCGGAATCGACTATTTCGGGCCTATAACGGTAACAATAGGACGTAGGCATGAAAAACGGTGGATAGCGTTATTCACTTGTTTGACGACGCGCGCGGTACATCTAGAGATAGTTTATTCCCTAACGACGGACTCGGCGATATCGGCATTGCGGCGCATGGCGGCTAGGCGTGGGTGGCCACGGGTCATCTACTCTGACAACGGAACGAATTTCCATGGGGCGGACACCGAGCTACGACGGGCGATGGAGGAGTGGGCACCCCTGCTGAAGGACTACGCGTTGACTCGGCGGACAGACTGGAAGTTCATCGCGCCGGGCGCGCCGAACCAGGGAGGCGCATGGGAGCGTCTTGTGCGCTCAGTGAAGACCGCGCTCGAAGCCACTCTACACCAGAAGAGCCCGCGGGAGGAGACGTTGGTGACGCTCCTCACCGAAGCCGAGAATACAGTGAACTCTCGACCGTTGACACACGTACCGGTCGACATCGACGAGGAAGAAGCGCTGACACCCAACCACTTCCTGCTGCTGGGACCATCGAGCCTTCCAGTAACCGCGCCGTGCACGCCTAATGATCGTCGGGCGTGGAGAGCGGCGCAAGGACTTGCCGACGAGTACTGGAAGCGCTGGATGAAGGAGTACCTGCCGACGCTGGTTGCGCGCGGGGACTCACGGGATGTGCAGCAGCGACAACTACAAGAGGGGGACCTCGTCGTGGTGGCAGACGGAAGCCTGCCAAGGAACGTGTGGCCGCGTGGAATTATAACGCGGACATTTCCCGGACCAGACGGCGTGGTGCGCAACGTGGAGGTGCGGACCAGGGGCGGATTGCTGCGGCGGCCGGTCAGGAAGATCGCCGTCCTCCCGAAAGAAGATGAGGCTCGCGAGCTACGCCGGGGGGAGGATGTTGAGGACAGCTAGAGACCCGCCGCCCCGTCGCCCCTTCGTACCCCGCTACCCCCCGCGCACCCCGCACACCGGCGCCGACCAGCGATGTCGGCGTCCAATCAGCGCGCGTGTGGCTCCATTTGTCGTCGCACGGCACTACTCACAGACTGAGGCACCTTCTTGCGAGATATAAGAAGGGCGTCTCGGTCTGTGAGCTGTTCATTTCACTTCGGAGCGGCACTAAGGAAGAAACCTGAAGAAGACTCAAGACTCCAATTCAAGACCTCCCTCTGTACATAGTGTTAGACATAGTTATAGTTAGTCAGTGCCGAATTGTTGTAAATAGTTAATACAGTATATTAAAAAGTACCATCTTTTCTTCAAGCAGTCCCCTAGTATAGCTAACCTCAGATCAGTCGTTAAGTAATCAGTCACAAATAAATATACAGTCCACTGTTCATCCATTATAAATACTATAATTACCTATCATTTAACTTATAAACTTAATGTGAACACTAGTATGGCAAGTTATTTTAAAAATTGACGCAACTAACCAACATTCCAAAATGGTATAATACTCTAGGAAAACAAGTTATAAAAAAATATGGTCCTATTATTTCTAAGCAGGGGCCAAATGACGGTCGGGTGTAATAAAAGTATTAGTTCTTGAAAAATGTTTAATATTTCAAAACAAATGGTACAAACAGTTTCACGTGTAATTTATTAAGTTATTAACATTATAGCAAATGTTCGAACTGTTTGCCACCAGCATTAATACATGCACGACATCGCCTTAAAAGTGATCGTTTTATTTGTCTTGCATATCTTCTGCTATTAATGTAATCAGCAGCCTGAGTGATATTTCGACGAAGCTCGTCCAATGTCACAATGTCCAATGTAACAATATAACTTGTTTTCCTAGAGTATTATACCATTTTGGAATGTTGGTTAGTTGCGTCAATTTTTAAAAAACTTGCCATACTAGTGTTCATACTTTTTTTACACCACGATATGTTAAATTTGGTTAAAAGTAAAAGTCTTCAAAAAATTTAGGGAATAAAATAAGTTTCATTAATTTTCGTGATAAAACAAGAGTTATTCTGGAGTTTTTAAGAATTGTGGTAGATAGCAGTACTATTCAGGTTGCCTATAAAAAAAAGAAAAAAATATTTAAAAAATTGTGGTCATGGTAGTGCAAAATATCATAAACGGTCTCAATTTCTGAAGAATTTCATTTTTTTTTTATATAACTTAAAATATAATTGGGATATATTTTTTTTCTTCTTTTCCCCGATTAGTCCGGGGCAGGTCTATCCTCCGGTGTTGGCTTATCGTTGAATTTTGGGACACGATGTATATATAACGAATACATTTTAGTGGTTTCGCTTTTTTCATTAAAAGATAAATTTTTGTATCAGTGAATTAATATTTAATAATTTTTTAATAATTTCATATTTTTTATAAAGCAAAACACTGCAGTTGTGATGAATACTTAGCACGTGGGAGATTCCCACCTTTACATTTTTATCTTAAGTTGACGCTTACAATTGAAGGTTGGTCTTAAGTCCGATCTAAGTAGTATCGGTATAAATATATTTTTTATAGTATAGGGTAACAAACGAGCACACAGTCCACCTGATGGTAAGTGGTTGCTGTGCATGGAGCACATCTATATATGTCTATGGAGACATCTACATCTATCCACGTTTGCGTATCAAAATGCAGATGCGTGTTATAGTATTTGTTCCCTTATTATGCACGGCGTAAATGAATTACGAACGTGCATACGTAAACAGCTAAACACGTATATAATTCACATAGACATCCTACACCTGGAAAATTGGACACATTACATAACTTTCCGTTACCGTTACAACATATTAAAAGTTCACTGCTGAACATAAGCTTTCCCCATAGATTCTTCTTTTAAATGTAATAAAATTCGGACTACAAACAAATTCACAATTATCAACTTATCTAATGTAATTACTGCACATTTTTTATTATTATGAACTCAGCAACGCTAGTCACTAACTTAAGTATTACAGTTTTTAAAGATAGATGACTCTTGTTACATAGTATACCATGACATTGACAATATCTTGTTAATTTTAATTAAGCATTAAAGTTTACTCACAGTATCGACTAACAAACATTGTAGGGTTATGGCAGGATATATGACACCACTGCCCATTAGGTTCTTTTTTAAATAGACGTGTCATATATTCTACCATATACTCAATGACTACTTGCTTAAGTTTTCAGTGACGATCTTCTTATAATTATCACGTGCTGTGACATTGATATGGATATCATTAAAATCTCATTGTACGAGTGCATCATACGTAATAAAGAGGACCTTCGTCCCGCGTTTGTTTGGCATAAATTGATAAAAAAAAGTTTATGAGAATGGGCCACCCGCTGATGTGCTCTGATAGGTACCCGGTGGATACCTAGGTGATAGGTAGGTATAATTTATATTCTCAGTTATATCCATACAGTCGAATCTATTGTGACACAGATCATAAAAAACATTGCCTCAAAAATTATACTCCTTGATTTAAGAGTAGTAAGATTATATTCCGCCATGAGTTCATTATACGGTTTTTTTTTCTGGTTTATTTATAATGGATACATCTAAGAAATTTTTTCTGCACAAGTTCTAGTATATCAATATATTTTTATATAGAGGATTCCACATAGTCACTGCATACTCTAAATGACATCTTTTTAAGGATCTATAAAGGTGTAATTAATTTAAGGGATTTTAAGCATATTACCAGATCAGATAACGAAACCATACATCGTACAAGCTTTGTTAATAATACTTTCAATATGTATATCTAGATGTAATTTAGTGTCTAAAGTTACTCCAAGATCCCTGATTTCTACTTCTTGAGATAAGGGGTACCACATAAATAATAAATGCAAGAGCTGTTTTTTTTCTTTTTTGTAAAGTTATAGATTTACATTTATTAAGACTCAGTTCTAACTTATTTCTGTTACAGTACGATGTGAAGCGGCTTAAATCGTCCTGTAATTCTAAATGGTCATTAGTGTTTTTGATAATTTTATATACCTTTAAATCATCAGCATATAAAAGGAACCTTCTTGAACGGAAACATTCATTAATGTCATTTATAAATATTAGAAATAAAAAGGACCAACAATAGATCCTTGTGGCACGCCTGAAGTAATCAGTACACATTCCGATTCGTGACCCCTAAAAACCACTTTTTGCATTCTGTTTGAAATGTAAGACTTAACCCACCGCCATAGATTACCTCTTATTCCATTATAGGCAATTTTTTCTAGTAGAGTCTTGTGGTCCACTCGGTCAAATGCCTTGTGAAAATCTGTATAGACACAGTCAACTTGCTGATGTGCATCGAGAATTTCAAATATGAAGGTCGAGTAAATAATTAAATTAGTCACAGTGAATAGATTCTTAACAAATCCATGCTGCTTTGACAATATAATGTTATGTAAAAGCGGATAAACGGCGTTATGTACTAAACGTTCAAAAATCTTCGCTAAAGTAGGTCGTATGGAGATGGGTCTATAATTTTCAACTGATTTCTTATACTCTCCTTTGTGTACGGGCACTATTCTAGCAGTTTTCCAGACTGGGAAACATTCCACATCGCAAACATTTATTATACAAGAGACATACCAGTTCATCAATAAACTCAACCGTTGATTTTAGAAACAGAGCATGGACATTGTCCACCCGGCGCCCTTTGTTACATCTCACATCTTTAATATAATAACATGTATATTTGCATTATAGTATAAAATATTATAATTATAAAATATGTAATAAATAAATAAATATTTTATTTGCAAGAAACGTGGTAACAGGAGGTGGTGAATAAGTATAATGTAGCCGAACACATTTCACCGTTTGTGGTATGCTATTTATTAATATCATGCACAAAGTCAATGAATTAATTAATTTCCAGTATACAATAAATAATAATTATTACCAGTGAATCGTCATGTCAAAATTAAATTAAATAGAAAATTACAATTTACAAAACTACTAAAATTTAAACACTATTTTATATTTTATGCCAAAATTTTAAAAGCATTGTCTACTTGTGTGCAAAGAAGTCTTTAACTGTATAAAAAAGGGCTGGATGAGCCATTTTTTTAGGTCAGTTTTCATTCTCATTGTTGGCAACCCTCTAATCTCTTTAGGTACCTTACTAAAAAAAATTATACACATTATGTAACAATTGTTTTGAAAAAAAGCTGTCCTGCAGGCAGGCGTAAACAATCTAGTTGGGTCCCTTTTACGTAACGTTTTAAGAATTGTCTTGAGCGCTATGAAATAAACACTGATTTTTTTTGACAAGTATACACACCTCTAATATATATAATCCACTCAGCGTTAGCAAATTATTATTTTTAAATAAAAGTCTACATGATTCCAGGAGCCCAACGTTACATAGAGCTCGTATACATTTCTTTTGACTGATAAATGCATTGTGTATGTCTGTCGAGTTTCCCCATATCAACAGACCATACCTCAATACAGATTCTATGTATCCGTAATATGCAGTTAGCGCAGCTTTTATCCCAGCGACGCACTGTAACCTACGCAGTGCATATACAAATTTATTTAATACGTTTTTACCTACATATATGCTTGTGTTAATATGGATAACTGTTTTTATAATATGTATTTATTTCCGATCGCAATGAGGTTAATAATAGGAGATATGCACAAAAATACATTATATATTTAACAGGTCATTTTCGTACAGAACTGTTTTATATGCAAGCAGATGTAATAAAAAGATCTTTCCAGACTTGTATCACTACTGCGATCAATCTAATTTACTTTGATAGCTCTCGCCGCTATATTACACCGTTAAGCCCTACACTGACAATAATTTTGCAGCTTAACCAAGTAAGTTTTACTATATTTATTAATAAAAGTGCATAAAGTAATCTTCAGAGTAGGTTATATGTCTCTTATCTATGATCGTCTATGTTAAGTAATATCTTTTCTCATTTCTAGTATTATTTCTTTTCATGTTACGATACAGACAAAGTCAAGTAGTGTACTTCACTATTCCTCAGACGATAATATTATGATACCAACATGCTTGTGTATTTTTGCAATTCTTACTGTTTAGTACTCTGAAACTCCTTGCTTACATATATTAAAAAAATGGAGTACATATAGGTTTTCTGATTAAAAAAATTAAACAATAATATATTTTCTTAGAAAGATCCATGCATAGGTGTGAGAGTTGGTGGGACATGCAGTGCGCACAAGTATGTATATAAATTTATTTAATTACTTCTAATAATATCTCAATCTATGGAGAAGGCCTATATAAAACTTTGAAAGGTTGTAATGGATAATGGAATAATACTCGACCTTGTCATACTTAAGTTTGAAGAGCCTTTCTGTGACTGACGTTTTGAGCTCATAAAAGCCTAATTAATAAATTTGTAGCCTTTGTTGACTATATTGTATAAATAGCCAGCCTGTCTTTTCAATATATTTCTAGCAAAATTGGTTTTGATAAAAGTTAATTCAAAAGTTTTTGAAGTTATACTTCTTTTGGCGCGTTTGAAAAAAATGATGAGAGTGATTTTTTTACGATGCGCGCTTACCTACTGTTGGGTGTACTCCTCAGGTAAGCTCTCTCCAGACCAGGATCGCAGGATCGTCAATGAAGAAGACTAGGATAGTACTAATAACTTGATTTTAATAATTATATTTACAATGTCATATATGACAAATAAAGATATAAGAAACGTGTGTTGCCGCTACGGTTGTACGGTGCAGTCTGAGGCCCGAACGGGGTGGTGGCATGTGTGTGACGTATGTATGCGTGACGTCACTGTGGGCCCGGTACGATAAAAGGTTTGTTGGTTGAGCCAACATCTTCCCGCCTCTTAAAGCTCCTGGCTTTAAGCTTCATCATCCTCCAGGAATGGACAGATTCGGTTGATTGCTCGACGAATCGTGCCCTTCGTTGTAAGTATGTCCGCAACTCGACATGCGCCATCGATGCCAGGATGCACTGCTTGAATCCGTCCTAGTGGCCACTTGAGCGGTGGCGTCGCCTCGTCCTTTATCAGAACCATCTGACCAGGTTGAATGTCGGGGCGGCGTCGCTGCCAACGGGTGCGCTGCTGCAACTCGCAGATATATTCCTGGCTCCATCTTGACCAAAAATGTTGCCTTGCCTGCTCGATTTTCGCATATCTTTGAAGCCGGTTAGGGTTCACTTCTTGCAGGTCTGGTGCCGGTAATGAAATGAGCGGTCTTCCTATGAGGAAATGCCCGGGGGTGAGGGGAACTAGGTCGTGCGGAGATGAGGACAGAACATAGGGGCCTAGAATTAAGTATAGCCTCAATCTGTGCGAACAGGGTTGCTAGCTCCTCAAAGGTTAAATGCGTATTACCTATCACCCTTTTCATGTGGTATTTTGCAGACCGGACAGCTGCTTCATATAAGCCTCCAAAGTTTGGAGCATACGCGGGTGCAAAATTAAACTTAATCATATCTTCTACAAATGACGCTGACACAGAGTTAGAAGCGGCAGTGAGAAACTCACCTAACTCGCGGTTAGCGCCAACAAAATTTTTCCCATTGTCGCAAAATATCTCTAGAGGGGGCCCTCTACGAGCCATAAAGCGACGCAATGCTAAAATAAAATCTTCAGTACTTAAAGAACTGACAGCCTCAAGATGTACGGCCTTAACCTTAAAATCTAATATGACACACAGGTAACTCTTTGACAGTCTTGCGCCGCGACCTTTCCTGTCAACTGTGTAAAAAGGACCTGCGAAATCAGTTCCCACGATCTCAAAAACATATCCAGGTGTGACCCGTTGCGCTGGTAAATTGCCCATTATTTGTTGCGCAACTTCTCCTTTCATCCTCTTACAGCGTGTACAATCACCATAAGTACGTCTCGCCAGTACTCTGCCATTCAAAGGCCAATAATGCTCACGAATAGCTGAAAGAAGAAGCTGCGGTGGTGCATGCATCAACTTAAAATACCTAAATATCAATTTAGTAAAATGATGCTTTGTATCCAGAATTATAGGATGCTTTTTGTCGTACACAAATTTCGAGTTATCTAATCGACCACCTACACGTATTAATCCTGACTCGTATTGGTAAGGATTTAATTTACTTGAACCAGGTATAGAACTTGGGTTGCTCTTAAAATCAGCAAAGCTTTCACATTGTGATAAATAAGCCAGCTTGGACTCCGCCTGTTCAAGCTCGTCCACTGTTAGCAAACTCGACTCATACCTTTGCTTATGCACCAATACATTGATAAAACCACACACATATGCAAATATGCGACGTAATTTAAGAAAACTAGAATACCTTGACATGTCGATTATTGGCGATATAGATTTATCAATGCTTACAGTGTGTGCACGCAACTCAGGTAAGCTCGCTTGTACCGCGCCGCTCTGTTCAGGCCATTGGCTTTCGTTATCCTGCAGGAATGCAGGTCCCTCCCACCACAGTGACAACGACTGTACTTCGTCCGGGTATACTCCGCGCGAAGCCAGGTCGGCTGGGTTCTGCGCTGAGGGGACATACATCCACATAGCGTTTGAACATTTGTCGTTAATCTCCGCGACTCAGTGCGATACAAACGTGCATAACTTGTTTGTCGGAATGCACAGCCATCCCAATATTATTTTACTGTCTGACCAAAAGTACCTATTCTTAATATTGCATCGTAAAGCTTGTACAGCCTTTTCACATAAGCGTGAAACTACTAAGGCTCCACAAAGCTCCAGACGGGGAATGGTCGTGGCCTTTAAAGGTGCGACCTTCGACTTAGCGCATAAAAGTCGTACTGTGTAATTACCTAACTCATCCATTGATCGCAAATAAACACATCCAGCATATGCCTTTAACGAGGCATCCGAAAATGCATGGATTTCGATTGTTACCGCATTCCTACAACTTGCATGACGCGGAATACTTATTTCCTTTAAATAACCTATGTTATTTATAAACCTAGTCCAGATACAGTCAGGCGCCTGGGGAATTTCCTCGTCCCAGTCCAATTTCTGTCACCAGAGTGATTGCAAGAAGATTTTACATAAAATAACACATACACTCAACAGCCCTAAAGGATAAAAAATACTTGACACTACCAATAGGACAGCCCTTTTAGTGTACTTAACATGGTTATCTATCAACTGCAATTTCGAACATTTGATTAAAATGTTATCCTCATTAGGATTCCATTCAACACCTAAAGTGTTACTTTGATTGGATATTTTCAAATTATCTTGCTGACAATTGCTTTCTTCCGCTACACTGCGGAGAAACTCCTTTGAGTTGCTTTTTAATTTTCTTAAATATAAAATGAGCAAAACTTAAAGTCTCGTCGATCATTTGGTGTAAATTTATTAATTTTTTCTCATCACTTAAACCTGTTATTAAGTCGTCTATGTAAAAATCATTTAATATTACTTCTTTCACCAAAGGATCGGTGCTTTCATGACCTAATTGAGCGAGACACCTAGTGCTGAGGTAGCTTGCCGATGACGTACCGTACGTCAGGGTATTAAGCGCCAAGTACCTCATGCGCTCGGCTTCATTATTACGCCATAAAATTATTTGAAGGTGCCTCTGTGTTGGTTCCACGACTACTTGCCTATACATCTTCTCTAAATCTCCTGTGAATATGAAAGCGTGTTGACGAAATCTTATTAGAATAGAGAAGATGTCGTCTTGTACCGTAGGACCCACCATGAGGATATCATTGAGCGAATAACCAGAATCAGTCTTCGCTGAGGCATCAAATACCACGCGACACTTTGTGGACTCGCTTTGCTCTTTTAAAATTGGATGATGCGGTAAGAAATAGGCTTTCTCTGGTTTGTCACTCTCCGATAAATGACCTAATTTGGCATATTCATTAATAAAATCTACATATTGCGATTTTACGTCAGGCTGCCGCTTAAAACGTTTCTCTAATGAGTCGAATCGTTTTCTCGCTAATCTGTATGAGTCACCCAGCACATCTGGATGCGTACCAAACGGCAACGTAACGCAAAACCTCCCGTCAGCTAAGCGTTTCGTGTTTTGTTTGAAGTGAGCTTCGCACGCCTCCTCTTCTGGGGACAACACTGGTGTAGTTGGCACTTCCTCCAACTCCCAAAACTTGCTTAGCTGATTACGTATTTCCATACTAAATCCACAATGAGTGCTTTTTACCTTTGAACTGCTGCTATCGTTACTACTTAACATTACAGGTCCTACCATTAACCAGCCAAATATAGAATTTTGCAACATGGGCTTATTGTGCCCCAGCCTTAACCTTTCACTGCTAATTACATCCCAAAAAATGTCCGCTCCCAATAACATATCTATTTGTGAAGGCTTATAATAAGCAGGGTCAGCTAAAACGACATTTTGTGGAACAACAATATTCGAAACGTCCACCTGTTCTAACGGCAACTGACCCGCTATCTGGGGAATAACAAAAACATCGACCTTTATACACGATTCCTTATCACTGCGCTCGCGCGGCTGGATTGACACGGTGCAACGTCTTAGCGCTTCAAACGAAATATTATTAATGCCGGTCACCCGAACCGTGTCAACAGGTTCACTTTGTATGCCTAACTTATTCCTCAGCGCCTCCGTAATAAAACAAGACTGCGTACCACAGTCTAATAGACAGCGGGCTTCGTAAGTTTTGTTTGTGTTTACATTTTTTATTGAAATTATTGCAGTTGATAGTAATACCTGATTTTCAACGCTGGCTGATAACGATATAGGCGTAGATACAGACTCCTTGCTTTCTACACTTTTCTGAGGACTGGATGTCATTGTTTTATGCAGCAGAGTATTGTGTTTACGTCTACATATAGCACATGGACTCGATTTACATTGGTGGGAATAATGCCCACCTCGGAAACAGTTCATACAAATCTTTAATTTTCTTATTAAAGTGTTTCTTTCGTCTACTGACATTTGGTTAAATTTTTCACAATTATATAAGAAATGATCCCCACTACATATGCGGCAAACTCGTGCATTATTTACGTTTAAGTGGCTCGACGTGTTGGACTCGCTTGCCGTCGCGACAAATGCCTTTTGAACCTTATCCATTCGTTTATACGCAACTTGTTTGTCAGGCTTGTCGCTAGTGCTAGTGCTTGCACTTATCATTTCCAAAACGTCGGCCCTTTGTCGCAAAAAACTCATAAAAGTTTTCTAAAGTGGGATTCTCGGTTTAAACTATTCCTATACTCCTCCCATTTCGTGCTGGTTGCAGTATCTAATTTGTTCGCGAACATAAATATAATGAGCGTGTCCCAGTTATCAACCTTTTCACCTAAACTACTTAAAGCCCTCAAATGTTTCGACACATGGTCAATTAAGAAACGCAATGATTTATCAGACTCCCTTCCAATAAAAGACATATCAAACAATGACTTAAGGTGAGTATGAATCAGCTGACGTTTGTTATCGAATCTACCGCTAACGAGTTTCCAGGCCGCTTCGTAATTTGCCGCCGATATTTCCAATGATTCAATAACAGACGCTGCGCTTCCTAATAAGGATGCTTTTAAATATTGATACTTGCAAATATCACTGAGATTGTCATTATTATGCACAATTGACAGGTACACATCGCAAAATTCTAACCATTTGTTTGTACTGCCGTCAAATGTAGGCAGCTTGATGGTCGGAAGCCTAACGCCGGCGTCAGCCCCACTGTGGGACGAGCGCGCGTCCATTCCACCGTCAAATACCGTGGCCTCCGAGGAGCGAGGCTCATTAGCTGCGATCAACTCCTGAGCACTACTCATCGCGATAAAAAAACAATTTTTCCGTATTTTCCCGCTCGCTAAATTCCACTTGCTCCTCGGTGGGTTTGCCTGACTTCGCCTCATTAACCTCAATTTGAGTTTGAATTTTATCATAGTCTTCAAACAATGTGTCCGCTTTCCGTAATCGTAATTTCAACTCATTTAAATTTCCCTGCCTATGCCTCTCTCCTCTAAATAATTCCTAAATGTAGTTAATCGCCCCTTAATAGATGCCCTCTTCGCTTTGAACTCTGTGTCAGTCATTATGCAAACAAACAAGATTAGTAGGTAAAATAGATTGCAATAAATACCTCAATACGTAGGCTTGCCTTTTTTATATGAAACAGCTGTGCGCCGAGACCGGGGATACCGCAGAACAATAGACGCTCGGCGCAGGCGACGTGGATCGGCGCATGCGCAGCGGACGGCACACTGGAATATTCGGCCGGACAACTATTAATTACCTTATAAAAACTAACTTTTTGCCTACTTGTATCGTGCTGATGCGATAAGAGAAGCGGCAGATAAGAAGGATCGAGCGAAATAATAAAAGAATGATGATGCAATCTTTAACTCTTATCTTTAAGCAGTTAACTTTTAAGATTTATCACCAGAAAACCTAAAATAGTTCATAAATTAAACCCATAAATGCATTGAATATTTATTTTAACTTTGTAAGATAATTTATGCGAGTGAGAATTAAAGTTAACGGTAAATTGCTTGGTATGAACGATTTAGCTGGGCAGCTGATTTTAATTTGCTTATAGATTTGAACTAATTAGAAAATATGAGATCTGCTCGCACAAACGAAGCTTTACAGGGCTAGCACAGTTAAACTAGGAAAATAAGGAACGGGCAAACCTCCCTTTTATTTTAAGAGCCCTCTTACATTTTGGCGTTTCGCCAATTTAGGTATTTTACGCACCGAGCGGGCGGCAAGTTACGCGACCGATACTTTCTTTCATATCTATTCACTCGCTCGCACTATAATACTTTGAGTATGGCGACTAAACGATCTTGATCTTCCATAATACAAAGTTTTCTTAGGATGCACTTCAGTGGATGGAATATTTTTTGGTGTGTCATTTTAATGTTATCTTATTAATTTATTATTATATAATTATATAATATATTATTTATTATTATATACCATTTTGATATATTATTAATTATTTATGAAATTTTGTGTCAAAATAAGTACACATAAATATTTTAATTGTTACGCTGTAATCGAATGTAATAATCGATTATGTCTACTACCGGTAGAATAGTGGTATAATGGAATAAACGGTTGCAACCTGTTTAATAAATATAACAACCAAATGTAACTATATTTTTTAATTGGTACTTACAGTCAATTACTATATTTTTTATAAGAAAAATATTTGCTGCGACGGCATTGACCGAACTTTTCTCGATTCGATAATTTCAGGCAGTACACAGTTTTCATAAAAAGCTTGTAACTTGGGTAACATATTGAAAATCTAAAATTGGTCGTATTTGTAAATTTTTAGTACTTTTAATGCATTAATCTGGGCCAATACATATTATGGCAAGTATTCAGACATTTTTATTTGCTAAATGAAGCTGGACTTCGATTTGGTAAAACCAGTCATTATTTTGATTTAATGTTACACTTGAATCACTGAATTTATAACCTTTAACTTTTTTTTGTCGAAAGGCCGTATCAAAATCTATTCCGAAAGCTGAAATAGGACATTTAACTTCAATAAGACCGTTGCTGTATAAACCATTAGGCGAAGCCCTCAAATAACAATGATCTAAGTCAATGAATAGACCACATTTTTGAAGAGACGTAATCTAAATTATAACTATATAAAATAGTTTTAAAACCGATCGATCAAAAATTGCGGTCGTAGTTGACGATTTTCTAGTATGCAGGTAATCGACGCACACTACGATAGCAATCGACGCACACTACGGTAGTATCGAAACGATGCAGCGCCCGAAATAAACTGACGCAGGTCCACCCTCGGCAAGCGCTCGCGCGTTAATGATCGCAGATGGCCGGCACAGTGAAATATAGTACTTTTATTTAATTAATTAAAATATAATAGTAACAATTTAAAAAGTAAAAATAATAGCATAGTGTAAGCAAATGTTGATGATTATTTTGGTATAAATTTTACTTCTAAATGATGTAGAACTTCGGAAATATAGGGGCTTGTATCGAAGCTTTTTTGGTCGTTTTTTGAATTATGTCGATTTTTTTTCCTAGCGTGAAAAGCATATAACGAAAATGTATTCCATTATTATTAAAGTGTAGGATATTTGGGAGATAAAAATATTTTTTTTGATGGTCGATATTTAATAGAATCTACAAATTAGAGCTCCCAAATCATGTCTTCGAGAGTTTTTGCCTAAACATGCTTTGGGAGAATGATTATTACTGATTAAATAAATAAGTTATCTAAAATCCATTCCGAGTTTATTTGAGGAGAGAAAACGAACTATTTTTACCACGTAATTGTTATTTCAAGCAATGAACGATAAACATAAAATTTCAACGAGGGAAACCTTGTAATTTCGCGATTTTTTATAATACGCCCCTTAAAATCCTCTTGCGGCACAATAATGAACACTTGTCGTGGCTCAAATAACACTTGCTGGTAGGTATCTTCTTGATAGTCCAGTTCTTGATTCTAACAGCAGTGCAGTGCGCATTCCTTTGTTCTCCTCAGTATGCAGGTTCGTACTACGCGTCCACGTAGCAACAGAAGTTCACGGTCGCCATTTTTGTTGGGTGTACTCTTCAGGTAAGCTCTCTTCAGACTAGGATCGCAGGATCGTCAATGAAGAAGACCAGGATAGTACTAATAACTTGATTTTAATAACTATATTTACAATGTCATATATGACAAATAAAGATATAAGAAACGTGTGTTGCCGCTACGGTTGTACGGTGCAGTCTGAGGCCCGAACGGGTGGTGGCATGTGTGTGACGTATGTATGCGTGACGTCATTGTGGGCCCGGTACGATAAAAGGTTTGTTGGTTGCGCCAACACCTACACCTAAAAACAACACCATGTATCTAGTTGTTACTATGGCATGCGCACACTGAAACCTAAAAACGACAACTTAAGTTGGTAATTGTCTGTCAAGTGTCAAGCTTTCATGAGAACTGATAACTATATTCAAAGTAGTTATTCAAATATACATATGAATCTATAAAACGTGTTTTATTTAGTAATTTTTGTTACTTTTTACAGTGCGTACATAGACACACACGTTTTTTTTTCTTGTCTATTATTACTTTTGCAGTCATTGACTGGAGAAGGAGATGTTTCCATACATTATTGTGCCCAGATGTTTTCACAATGAAAGACCATTTGAAAGCTTATATAAAAACAATTCATAGCTGAAAATCTGGTAAGATTTGTCAAACTTGGAGCTGAGTTATTGTAGAATAAGTAAAAGTGATATTATGTATTGCCTACACTGTCACAGGTTATTTTTATCTATAATAACATAAAAATATAAAAGCAGGATCAGTATTATATTATGAAAAGCTAGCGAAAAAGCGAAAGTTAAACAACTTATTGGAGTGAATATGAGATATGTTGATCTCTTTGTTTGTATATTACCATATTGATATATTGTATTTTTTATTATTATTTTATGGATGTGTACACAATTTTTTATCGCCCTAGTTAACATAGAAAAAAAATCGAAAATGAATATTAATATAATATTATATTAATAAAACTTTTTTACGTGAAGTGGCGGGTATGCATACCCAATGTACCATATCTTCCCGTGGGTATCATAAGAGACGAGAGAAGGAAACTGAGGCAGAATATGGGCAGCAGCATCTTTCTGATAACAGCAAAACAACAATAAAAGACTGCGGTTGCCAACCCGCTTACCAAGCATGGCAACTAAACTAACTAACAATATACCCCCCATGACTAAAGTTAGGAAGAGAGGGCCCCCAGTCCCCGGTGGACCCGCTATTCCTGGTAACTGTGGCGATCATAGTAACGGCGGGGTAGAGGGTGCTAAGAATCTCCGGTAGAAATTTTGGTTGCCACCGAGGACGACTCGATCTGGGTACTCTCTGAGGACTAACGCGAAGATCCTGGAGTTGGAAGAAAATAGACAAGTAGCGCTGGAATATTATAGGATTATCTGAGGTCCGAAGAGAGGGGGAGGACATTGTAATCGAATCTCGAATCTGGCAAATTGTTATATTACCGGGAGGGCGACCATCTGTCCCAAGGAGGTGTTGGATTTATCGTCCACAAGTATCTCGTTATCAAAGTTGTAAAGAATAAGTGTGTTGACTAGGGTAGCGTACCATATACTCAGAATCACCAATTGGTATTCCCTGAAGCTCATACAGGTTTAAAAACACCAACCTCGGTACATCCCAATGAGGTGGTGGAGGAAATGTATGAGGATATATCTAGACCCATGCATTCCACCAAAACCTTTTTTATGTGGTAGAGCCATTTTTCAGCTATATTGTTTCAGTTGTAGCACGAATGTGTTGGCTCGACCGGAGTAGGACCACGCTCTCACGGAATACCAGCAGCTTAATGCTGCTGTGTTTCGAATGGTAAATGTAGAGAACCGGAGAGCCTTTTTAATGGAACCGAGGCATTCCATGTTAGTTCTCAGGGATGGTCAACGCATCTGCATTTCGATTTTTAATTGAGGATAGATGTAAATGTCTATGGGCCCCAGCAACCACTTACCATTAGGTGCGCTGTGTGCTCGTTTATCAGCCCCATTCTATAATAAAAACACTATACGGTTTTAATGGGAGACTTCAACGTAAACTAGGCACAAAAGAGAATGGTGTGCTGAAGCTAGGGAAATTCGGAATAGGGCAACGGAACTCAAGGGGCCAGCAGCTAGCCAACATCATGGAGAAAGAGGGACTCTTTATGGTGAACTCTTTCTTCCAGAAGCGGCCCCACAGGAAGTGGACCTGGTCGAGCCCGATGGTTCGACAAAAATGAGATTGACTTCACTATGACGACCAAATGACAACTGTTCAGTGATGTCTCAGTGATCGCGAGGGTGAAAACCAGTAGCAATCACCGAATGGTGAGAGGCACACTGAACCTAAACGTTAAGTTGGAGAGGTCACGTCTAATGAAGTCAAGGCTCCGCCCACCTCGTGCTCTAATCCAAAATCCCGAAACCTTTCAGCACGTGCTACATAAGCGTGTTCAGTGACTAGAAGATTGCAATGTAATGGACGATATGAAGATAGGATGGTGGAAATGGTCCATGCCTTCGAAGCTAAGTTTTGCAAGACCCACGTAGGAGAACACAAAAACTCTCCGCTAACACTCTTAATCTCATGGCTGTTAGACCGGAAATGAAATTGCAGTCTTCAGTAGATTTGACAGCATACAGGAAACTGAACAGATAGGTCTCCATATGCATGCGGCGGAACTAACGCAACTTTAGTACTACTAGTATTGAAGAAGCGAAATCTGTCTGCCAGGAAGAGCCAACTATAGAAGCTGAAGACCAAGTGTGGCAGCGTCGTTTCCAGGACACCTTAAATTTTGAATGAGATTGAGAGGTTCTATGGGTACACATGATCGTTGGAACCAAACGCAAGTTTGAGTAACGATCCAAGAGCAAGTCTTATCTGACACTATTCCGATTATATTCCGGACGTTTTTCTGAGCGAGATTAGAATGGCTCTCCAGAACCTTATAAATGGCAAGGTCTAAGGTAAGGATGGAATTACAGCGGAGCTTCTGAGTGCGAGTGGAAAACTGTTACTTAAAGTTCTTTAGAAGCTCTTTAATTCCGTCCTCCATGGTGGCACTACACCGGTGGCATAGATCAGACGTACGGTAGCCTTGTCGTGAAGTCCAAGGAGTACAATTTGCCACAACGTTTTGCGTTTGCCGACTATGAGAAATCCTTTGATTTCGTCGAAATTTGGGCGGTACTGCAGTCCCTTAAGCGATGTCTAGTTAACTGTTGGTATATCAAAGTGATAAGGTGTTTGTACGGTAGGGCTACGATGACTATCCGAGTACAGAACCAGAGTACGAAACCTATCTAAATGCAGAGAGCTGTAAAACAGGGTGACGTTATATCCCCGAAACTTTTCACCGCTGTATTGGAAGACCTTTTCAAGATTCTCGACTAGAAATAATTAACATCAACGGCGATCACATCACTCACCTTCGATTTGTCGACGATATAGGCCTTATAGCAGAATCGCTGGAGGACCTAAGCACTATGCTCAGTGACCTCAATATTGTCTCCCAAGGGATAGGTCTTAAGATGAGCATGGATAAAACAAAGATCATGTGTGAAGTCCATGTCACACCTATACCGGTAGTTGTTGGCAGCACTAAGCTCGAAGTTGTTGACGAATATGTTTACCTGGGACTAAAATTACGACTAGTTAAGTTCAACCTCGACTGAAAGGTCAAAAGACGGATTCAACTTGGCTGGACAGCATTCGGGAAATTACGGCACATTTTCTCGTCAGGTCTCCTCAAAACTTGTAAAACGAGACTTTATAACCAGTGTCTGTTGCTAGTGGTGACTTATGGAACTGAGACGTGGTCCTGCACTGGCCGGATGAGGAAGCTCAAGGTCGCTCAGCGAGCTGTGGAGAGGGCTATGCTCGGAGTATCTCTGCGTGATAAACTTAGAAATGAGTATATCCGCAGTAGAACCAGAGTGACCGACATAGCCCAACTGATTAGTAAGCTGAAGTGGCAATTGCCTGGCCATATAGCTCGTAAATTGAGCGCAAGGGAATCCACTACACTGAGAAAATAATATAGGAGATGGTCAGTAAAATGTTCGTGCTTCATAATTTAAAACAATTAAAAAAAATTGCGATTGCTAATTCGCCAGCTAAGCGCGACAACTATGGAAAATATAAAACAATCTATGACAGGGATGAGCAACCTTTTTAATCAATGGGCCAATTTAAATTTTTTTATTTTTGCGGGCCGCACTTCTTATTAATAATTTACGAAACTTTATTTATAAATAATAAAATAAATATTAGAATAAAAAAGTATAAAATTAAAAAAAGTAAAGATTTCGTATACACATTTTAATGCAAGATAAAAACAAACAAGAAAAGAACAGAAAAACGAATTTAGTTGAAATTTTTAATGAGAAATTTGGCACTGTTTTTATAATACAAGCTGATCAATATCAGCCGGAATGGATGAGGTAGCTGCACGTACGCAGCTTTCTAATCGTCCATCGCTCAGTCTTGATCGGTGGTCATTTTTGATTAATTTCATGGTTGAAAATAATTGTTCGCAAACATACGTACTCCGAACAGAGACATCATTTGCTTTACATTTTTCGTCACAAGCGGAAATTTTTCAGGGCTCTCATAAGATTTATAAAAATTTTCGATGTTTACTAAGAAAAATACATCTTTTAAATCGGTATTATTCTGCATGTCAATCACTTCCATTTGAAAGTCTTCGGGAACTGTTTCCACATCGATATTAAATGGCGAGGAAAACATTTTCACGGTAACCGCTGTCTTCTCAGTTTTGAAAATTTGGAATCGGAATTGAAATTCGTTGAATTTTGTGCGTATTTTTGAGAAGTAGTAACGTTTTCTTTTTATAAATTTGGAATGTGAGACATATTATTCTGCAAAAGATGCTGTTTCCATAATTTTTTTATTTTTAATTTGCGCTCATAGCCCCGAATTTTATCATACAAATTGTGAATAAACTGTCCTTTGGCTTGAACTTCCATATTAAGATTATTTAGATACTGAGTCATGTCGATAAGAAACCCAAAATTGCACATCCATTCTTTATTACCAAAATGAGGAAAGGCTTCATGTTATTAATAAGGCCTTTATATCCAAAAACAATTGTATTTCGCTTTTTAAGTTGTATACTATTTTTTAGCATTGCACCTCTACTAAGCCAACGTACTTCGGTATTGAAAACCACGTCGCCATATTCAGTTTCTAAATCTTTCGGGAATTTTTTAAATTGACGATGATTTAACGCGCGCGACTTTACAAAATTGATTAGTTTAATTATTGGTACTGTGACATTTAGCAAACTCAATCTTTTCGCACACAAATTTTCCTGGTGAATTATGCAGTGATTAACGAATATATTCCTTCCTGTGACCTTCTTAGTCTCTTGAAATAGCCTTTCCGATACTCCTACCTCCATGCTTGACATTGCTCGTGCTCCATCCGTCGATATACCAATAATCTTTTCTAATGAAATTGAACAATTTATCAACACAGACTTTAGTTCATTGTACAGGTCTTTGCCGGTTGTAGTCCCTTGCATTGGAATCAGTGAACACAATTCTTCGGTAATATTAAATTTAGTGTCTATACCACGTAAAATATAGCCAGTTGTGCTGTATCGCTAATATCGCAACTCTCATCAAGTGCCAAAGAACAATATAACATTTTTGCAATGCGTTCACGAAGCGTTGTTGCTATGTTCTCGGAGAAGTCTTCAGTTCTCCTCGCAATGGTGAATCTTGATAAACTAATGTTTGAAATAATATTTATTTTATCAGGAAATGCTATTTCTACAACAGCAGTCAGACATTCTTTTATCATTTCTCCATCCGCAAAGGGTTTCATTTTTTTTCCCAGTATTTTACTGACAACAAAACTAGCCTTGACTGCCATATTTGATAAAATAGCTTGATTTTTAAAAATAGCCTGTTGTTTTCCCAAGTTTTTCTCTATTTGATTAAACTTATCTATCCGGAGTTGTCCTGTTAAGTTTTATATTCTTGTTCATGTTTTGTATCATAATGCCTTTTTATGATATATTATTTTAATGTCAACATAGTCTCTGAGCATATTAAGCATACAGCTTTATCTTTAAAGAAAGTGAAAAAATAATCAAATTTCCACTTTTCTTGAAAATACCTATGCTCATTTCGCAATCTTCCATTTTTTGTTTGCTTTTCTGTCATGTTATTATGGATTAAAAACTAGAGAGTTAAAAAATCGTATAAAAATATAATTTTGAATAAAAAAAATCTCTAACATTACCTTTTTGACAATAATATTGCACTCGCGTCTTTCAAGAATTACAAGAATTGCTAAAATAGCTAGTTAACAGCTTACCAGTGTGACAGAAGCAAACACAACGAGCACAAACGCATCGCGTCCATATTGCATGTTTGAACAAGTCATCGACAAGTGTGTATCTCGTCACAAAAAAATCGCGCAGATGCGACGCGTTCGTATTGCATGTTTAAAAACGCTGTCGACAAGTAACTCGCCATAAAAAATATTTCGGGTTAGTATGTACTACCATTTTATTATAATTAATTTTATAACAATATATTGATGAGAGAAAGTCGATAAAATAAATTCAATTTTAGAAATGCTTGGCGGGCCGCATAAACATGTTTAACGGGCCGCAAGCGGCCCGCGGGCCGCGTGTTGCTCATCCTTGATCTATGAGATACCGACCCAGGTTGACTCCCTTGTAAGAAATGAGCCTTGCACCTAATTTATATAAATATAATATATTTTGGAATAGCTGTACATTAAAATGATTTGTTAAATTAAAAAAAGTAAATTATAATTCTGAAGACAATAACTACGTAACTTCGTTAATTTGACATTATTGTTCGACCACAGGACACATAAAGAACAATAATACAGAACAAACTCACTTTAAACGGCTGGATATATTAGGATGTTTGCATTTATATTTTACCTGTTTATTATCTTTAGATGTCGGTGCACTCTATTATTTAATGGAAATGATTTCTGAGAGAATATATCGTCTGAGAATGCTGCCCAGCAGATATACTTCTGGATCGATTATGGACCTTATTTTATGGTAATCTTCAGATACGATAACGCACCTGTAACAAAATTATTCGAAGTTACATGCAGTTGTATGTAGTTAAGCCACGCTGCAGCATATATGGAGAGGCTCAACAGGAAAGATCACGCCCGTACTGAATACCATCGTAAAATAGCAGCCTAATGTGTGTCGTATTGTAAATGAAGAGTACCGTAGACCCTTATAGCGGAATTCCATCTCAATCCTTAAGGGTGACATCGCATATAGTCATTAATAAAATCCAAATATTTTTAATCAAAATTGTCCTTTACATCACGAGTTCCTACAGGGAGAGTTCGACTTCCTTTTATAAGTGGTCTAGTGGTCGTAAATACGACTGCTGTTCATAAGGTTCCAGGTTATAATCCTGAGTCGAGCCGAAGTAAGTAATTGGGTTTTTATCAACAAGTTCCCAGTAGCAGTTCAGAGTCGGGAAGTTGGTTGTGTTTTATTCCCGTGCCTCGGAATGTACATAATTCCGTAGGTCATGTGCCTGATTTCCTCCTGGTCGTGTCGGCTTGCTGCCCCATCAGTTTATATAACGGAGGAAATAGACAATGTATCTAACACACACTCATGCAGTATAATCCTGTCCTCCACAGATAGTTAGTGTCCATTGAGACTGGTCGCCGTGACCAAAATACGATCTGGATGACGTTACTGTGGGAGACTTTGCAACATAAAACGGAATAAAACTCTGCTTTGTACTCGTTTGTCAGTCTCACTTCTTTAAAAAAAGTTGTCTTTGGAATGTGGCAATACGCAGACTGTAAATTCGGTATTCTCATTGCTGTAATGTATAAAAATTATTTACTAACATTTCTAAAAATGATGAAAATGTGTTTATTTACTTATTAATTCAGTCCCAATCATTTTTACTATATGTATAGATTTAAACATCAGGTTGTGTATATATATATTGACAGATATGAATTGACTGCTAGAAAAGCATTTAAGTACATAATTAAAATACACATGAACATTATTCATAATACATCAAAATTTTACCAAACGTTAAG
Source organism: Parnassius glacialis (assembly GCA_033319125.1). Classification (NCBI taxonomy): domain Eukaryota; kingdom Metazoa; phylum Arthropoda; class Insecta; order Lepidoptera; family Papilionidae; genus Parnassius; species Parnassius glacialis. Next base: position 35,511,761 of record JAVANC010000009.1, on the reverse strand, counting down.
CTGAGACCGCATCTGATCACTAGAGGAGATACCATGTTGAATCGAATTAAACTCCTTCATATATTCCAACCCAATTCTAAGGATTTCTAGAACAAATCTCGTAACATTAACAATTTGATTAAAATTTGCATATTCTCTTATCGCACCCACAACGCCTTCCGCGAACGAAGTGTTTAGTGGATCACGTGCAGAAAATTTAGAACGCTTAGACAGACGTAGATAGTAAAAATTAATTCGATACATATAAAATTAATGCTTCCCCAATTTTTTTATAAAAGATGTTACATAAATATTGACTAGTAATAATGTAATCACGGGTTCGAATCCAGGGCCAAGCTAAAATCTGTAATTGGCTTTTTCTATCAAGAAATTCTAAGTAGTAGTCTGAAGTCAGGAAGTTGGCGGTAGTTCACCATCTTATTAAAACAGGTAAAACCGTTGGCTTGCTGTCGTATTGTTATCCCATTGGACAATGAGAGTAAGGGAATAATGAGTGCACCATTGTATTCTTGTGCAGCACACATTCGTCGTGGACTATTCTCATGTCTTGCGCAGAACAGATGGCAAGTCTTATATAACATTATATGTAGAAGAATAAGGACATTATAGAGAATAGGAATACGAATATATAGAGAAGTATAAGGAATTTTCATAAGGAATAAAAATATAAGGAATCCGCCATCGTTACTTGCCAAGATTGTAGTTTGTTTGAAGTCAAATATCGATAGTATCATAGGTCGCAGGCCTATGACGCAGTTTCCTGTCGCTAGTTTGGGTATTTTACGTCTGACGTAAACAGAATATATATAAAAAAAAATTTATTAGTCATGCTCGATAATGAACGTTCGTAGATTCACATGTTGGAGTCTAATTAGACCCTTTTACGAAACTCTAGAGTGATTTGGCATATCGAAATTTTAAATAAAGATTATACAAAGTTTATTTTTACATCTGCAGGCGGTGTGCTCTGCTGATTAACGGTCAACGCTTGGGTGATTTTCTGTTAATAGAAAATTAACATAAAGACTAGTTTAAAATGTAATTTCACTTAAAGGTGATGAGAAACTGAAAAGTAATGCAAGGGTATCGGTTAGTGGCTTGGTGAGCACTAACCGATAACTAATCTGAAGATCTGAATTATGCAAGATGAGCCATGTAGGCAGGTGCCTACATGGCTCATCTTGCATAATTCAGATCTTCCAAGTAGTTACCTACTGCAAGGCGAGTTCCTATAAATCGGTTCGTTTTCTTTTTTATCATCTTAAAAGGTCCTTGTTTAACTTGGAGATATGTCTTAGGAGTGCCTTTATTTACCACAGGAAGGTTTCTGTACTAATCCCGTCAGGTGGAATTGCAATTACAGTTTGGCCTTTCCCTATAGCCGACTCTTCTTCCAACCACGGAGAGAAATGGGCTTATGTATTTTATTATTACACCCTTTCACTAAAGCTGCAAATTTTTAAAGTATTCTGTTCACCATAAATGTCAATTAAAATTAAATATTTATTACTTTAATCATTACTAAGTTTCTATTAGGGGTATTAAACCTGATTATTAAAACGGCCATTGTCGGCCACAAAGCTATGTTAGTAAATTGTGGAACCGTAATGCAAGTTAGTTACTGCGCTTTTCTCCAGTTCCTAGACACCAAGTAAAGGCTCCATACCACCACCACTTCTTCATGCAACAGACTTTTATTTACAGAGACTACATATTCGGGCAAATGGGAATACCATGGACTCTTTCTTCATCATCATTATCATCATTACAGCCCTTCACAAGTCCACTGCTGAACATAGGCCTCCCCCAAAGAATGCCACAAATCACGGTCCTGAGCCACCTGCATCCATCGACTTCCTGCATGTCTTACCAGGTCGTCACTCCATCTCGTTGGGGGACGCCCTACACTTCGCCTACCGGTACGAGGCTGCCACTCGAGAACCTTTCTTCCCCATCGGTTGTCGGTTCTTCGAGCTATATGGCCGGCCCACTGCCACTTCAGCTTACTAATCCGTTGGGCTACGTCGGTTACTCTGGTTCTACTGCGGATATCCTCATTCCTAAGTTTATCACGCAGAGAAACTCCGAGCATAGCCCTCTCCATAGCACGCTGAGCGACCTTGAGCTTCCTCATACGGCCAGCAGTGAAGGACCACGTCTCAGTTCCGTAAGTCATCACTGGCAACACGCACTGGTTGTACAATTTCGTTTTAAGGTTTTGAGGTATGTCTGACGAGAAGATGTGTCGTAGCTTCCCGAACGCTGCCCAGCCGAGTTGAATCCGTCGATTGACCTCTCGGTCGAAGTTGGACTTACCTAGTCGGACTATTTGTCCCAGGTAAACAAACTCGTCAACAACTTCGAGCTTAGTGCTCCCAACAACTACCGGCATAGGTGTGACATGGACATTAAACATAATCTTTGTTTTGTCCATGTTCATCTTAAGACCTATCCGTTGGGAGACACTATTGAGGTCATTGAGCATAGTGCTTAGGTCCTCCAGCGATTCTGCCATAAGGACTATATCGTCGGCAAATCGAAGGTGAGTGATGTACTCGCCATTGATGTTGATACCGTATCCTTTCCAGTCCAGAAGCTTGAAAACGTCTTCCAATGCAGCGGTGAAGAGTTTCGGGGATATGACGTCACCCTGTTTTACACCTCTCTGCAGTTGGATAGGTTTCGTACTCTGGTTCTGTACTCGGATAGCCATCGTAGCCCTACTGTACAAGCACTTCAACACTTCGATATACCGACAGTCAACTTGGCACCGCTGAAGGGACTGCAGCACCGCCCAAATTTCGACGGAATCAAAGGCTTTCTCATAGTCCACATACGCCAGACATAGTAGCAAATTGTACTCCTCGGACTTCTGTACAATTTGCCGTAAGGTATGTATGTGGTCTATGGTGCTAAAGCCTTTTCGGAAACTGGCTTGTTCGGGAGGCTGGAAGTCGTCAAGTCTGCGCGCGAAACGATTCGTAATGACTCTCGAAAACAGCACGTAGACGCGGCTCAGAAGGGAAATCGGTCTGTAGTTCTTCAAGAGAGGGTTGTCACCTTTCTTGAAGAACAAGACCACCGCACTTCTGCTCCACGCCTCCGGTGTAATGCCACCATGGAGGACGGAATTAAAGAGCTTCTGAAGGACTTCAAGTACCGGTCTTCCACCCGCTTTCAGAAGCTCCGCTGTAATTCTATCCTCTCCTGGGGCCTTACCGTTTTTAAGGTGTTGGAGAGCCATTCTAATCTCGCTCAGACTGACGTCCGGGATATCTTCGGAATAGTGCCGGATGAGACTCGCTCTTGGATCGTTACTCACACTTGCGTGTGGCTCCAACGATGACGTGTACAGCTGCCAATAGAACCTCTCAATCTCACTCAAAATCTCAGGTGTCCCGGAAACGATGCTGCCACACTCTGTCTTCAGCTTTGACAGTTGGCTCTTTCTGGCAGACAGATCTCTGGCAAAGACTTTGGAGCCTTGGTTCCACTCTATCGCTTCTTCAATACGAGCTGTATTGAAGTTGCGTAAGTCCCGCCGCATGCATTTGGAGATGTCTGTTCAGTTGCCTTTATGCTGTCAAATCTGTTGAAGAATGTAACTTCATCTCCCGTCTGACAGCCATGAGATTAAGAGTGTGATCGGAGAGTTTTTGTGTTCTTCTGCGGCGGGTCTTGCAGAACTTAGCTCCGACCGCATGGACAGTTTCCACGAGCTTGTCATTCATATCGTCCACTTCATTGCAGTCTTCTAGGCACTGAAAACGGTTTTGTAACTCGAGCTGAAAGGTTTCGGGACTTTGGATTAGAGCACGAGGGGGACGGAGCGTTGACTTCATCAGACGAGACCTCTCCAACTTAACGTTTAGGTTCAGTGTGCCTCTCACCATTCGGTGATCGCTGCCGGTTTTCACCCTGGCGATCACTGAGACATCACTGAAGAGTTGTCGTCTGGTCGTCATAATGAAGTCAATCTCATTTCTTTTCGAACCGTCGGGGCTCGACCAGGTTCACTTCCTGTGGGGCCGCTTCCTGAAGAAAGAGTTCATCATAAAGAGTCCCTCTTTCTTCATGAAGTCGGCCAGCTGCTGGCCCCTTGGGTTCCGTTACCCTATTCCAAATTTCCCTACTTTCAGCTCACCGTTCTCTCTTGTGCCTAGTTTTGCATTGAAGTCTCCCATTAACACCGTATATTGGGTTTTGGAGGAATGCATGGCTCTAAAGATATCCTCATACATTTCCTCCACCTCCTCATCGGGGTGTGCCGAGGTTGGTGCGTAAACCTGTATGACCTTCAGCGAATACCGTTTGGTGATTCTGAGTATAAGGTACGCAACCCTCGTCGACACACTCCCGATCTTTACAACGTTGTTAACTAGAGACTTGTGGACGATAAATCCGACACCTCCTTGGGACAAATGGTCGCCCTTCCGGTGATAGAGCAAGTTGCCGGATTCGAGGATTACCGTGTCCTCCCCCTCTCTTCGGACTTCGGATAATCCCATAATATGCCAGCGCAACTTGTCTATGTCTTCTTCCAGCTCCACGATTTTCTCGTCAGTCCTCAGGGTGCGTGCGTTGTACGTTGCCAGGTCGAGTCGTCTAAGGTGGCAACCGAACCTCCACCGGAGATTCTTAGCACCCCCTGCCCCGCCGTTACCATGGTCGCCACCGTAGCCAGGAATAGCGGGGCCGCCGGGGACTGGGGGCCGTCTCTTCGTAACTCTCATCATGGGGGGTATATTGCCATAGTTGCCACGCTTGGTGAGCGGGTTGGCAACCGCAGTTTTTTTATTGTATTTTTGCCGTTAACCAGGAAGATGCTGCTGCCCATCTCCTGCCTGTTTACCTTTGTCGCCTTTTACGACACCCACGGGAGGATATGGGGTAGTTTCTTTCTTTTTTAATTCTTGAGGCTTTTGAAATATGGTGGATGGATTCGAATGCAAGAATTTTACAGTCGTTTTTCTAAACCTAACTATTAGAATATTGTCACGTATATTTTGTTTTCTTATCTCCTTCATAAACATAACATTTTAAATCAGTAAAACTATGAATTTGAGCTGATTGCGAAAACTATATAAATTATAATTTTTAAATAACAAACACGATTATTCCTGACAATTTTATCAGTGTAATTTATTTTATAATATCACATATTGCTTCCGTTGTCCGTAGCATTAGATACTGGCATTGTGGCTGCTATTGCTACTGGAAGTGGTCCAAATTAAACAGGCGCAATTTATTATGAACGCTCATTCTGCAATATCGTCAACTTAATTTTGTTATTATTATTTGTATTTTTTTGTATATTCAGATAAAGTTGATTTTTTTTAAGAAGAGGGGGCAAAGAAGCATGCAGCTCACCGTAAGTAGTAAGTGACTACCACCGCTCATGAACAACCGCAACACCAGGGGAATTGCAGATGCGTTGCCGGCCTTTTAGAAAGATGTAAGCTCTTTTCTTGAAGGTCCTTAAGTCGTATCACTCCGGAAAAGTCGCCGGTGGTAAACAATTCCACAGAGAAGTTGTACGAGGAAGAAAACTAACAGTAACAGTAACTAGTAAAACGTACATTCGTGGACCGCCAAGTATCGTATATTTTGACGCGTTGTGCGTTCGTGAAATTTGGTAGCTGGCATTAATCCGAATAATTCCTCCGAGTACTCCCCATGGTAAATTCGGTAGAAAATGTAAAGGGATGCAACATACCTACGCAGTGCCAGTGTATCGAGCCGGTCAGAAAGAACTCGGTCGTCGACGATTCGAACCGCTCTGCGCTCGATGCGGTCAAGTGGAAGGAGCTAGCACTGAGGTTCCCCGGCCCAGAAATGAGAACAGTATTCCATGTGGGGCCGAACTTGCGCTTTGTAAAGTTGCAAGTGATGTGCCGGCATGAAAAACTGTCTCGTTCTGCTAAACACGCCAAGCTTTTTTTTCTCCCAGTTAATTGTCCGGATATCGTTATAATTTGTGATAAGTGAATCCGGGACATTGAATATTGAACTTTGAACTACTGTCCGTTGCCGTGTCGGGTATCACGTGTTCGATTCTGCGATGAGTGTGGAATTAGGCAAAGTGAAGTTAATCAAACGTACAATGAAGCTAAGAGACTGAATCAGTGACAGTGAAGAAAGAAGTCTGGCGGTCCGGCGCTGGATCTGTCTGGAGCGATGCAGCATTTTGGAGCAGCCTGGAACTCGGCGACTGCTGGTCGCCTATGCTTGCCAAGGCCCTACACATTCACACATCACTGTACACGCCTCTCTATCTACCATTCCACACACTCACGGCCTGCCCAAGCCTTGGAGCTAAGTCGGCTCCTGATACAGCTAAGTACTTTTGCTTTCTAGTTTGCTCCCATATAGGTTATAGTAATTAGAGACATTCCACGTGGCCACATCGAGTCCCGACCTGCGTCTGTTCGTTAATTCTTTTGCTAAATGGGCCCCGGAGGATTTGATCTTTGTAGGAACAGCCGTAGGCCGTAACAAAGTGGTAGCAGAGCGTGGTTCCGGGTTCGATTCCCCGGTCGATCCCGACCGTAGTGTTTGATAAAACTTAAACTATTTTGGTGCCAGGGAGCGTTGGTTTGATTGGTTTAATTTTGTGTCACGCCCGTCCGTAATACGTAAAAATAAAATTATTTTCTTTTGTTAATTCGTTGCTTGCTTTTTTTGTTATTAGCGGGTAGTTGCTAATGCCACGCCGTAGGTTGCGCAAGAGGGAGTTTTCTAGAGAGATGCGTTGGGTAGGTAGATGGTTATTATCACGTAATCGGATAATTATCGTTGTCGTATAATTATGGTTGACTACTTATCAAAGGGTCGGTTGTCTGATCGAGGCATTTTTTGTTGATCGAACGGGATATGTATCTTTATTGTATTGTGGTTCGTATTTAATCTAATAAATGGTAATAATATAAATCTAATCAATAGTAATTTGTACTTGTGTAATTTGTTGTTCAAGTATTTGATTAACTTGATTTGATAGGAACGGTATTTTGTTACACGTAAATTTTTTTGTATTTGTCTTTTGTTAATTTGTAAGTTGATTTGAGCAGCGTTGTAATTTATATATATATATATATATATATATATATATATATATATATATATATATATATATATATATATATATATATATACACTCACGCCTGTATCCCAGAGGGGTAGGCAGAGACTATGGAATTCCATTTGGCACGATCCTGACAAACCTCTCTCGCTTCCTCCACATCCATATACCTACGCATACACGCTCGTCGGTTAAAGGTACTCTTAATTTGGCCCATTTTCAATATATCGCCAATTTGGTCGATAAACTTTCGCCTAGGGCGACCCTTCCCGACTCTGCCATAATTAGTAAGTAGTAATTTGTATTTAGAAGAAATGCCATCGCGCGGCTTGGGCTATCGCCATTCCGTTTTGTATCTGGTTGCGAACGGCGTGTCATCACCCCCTCCCTCAATATGTTGAGAGGGACTTCACTGCCACCCAGCGGTCAGCTAGACCCTTCTCGCCTTCGTCAGCTGAGTGGCCCCGGCTCGGGATACTACCGTTCCCCCTTTGATGTAGGCAGCCCACCTAGGTAGCTGCCGCCCTAGCTCCAACCACGGCCGCCTCCACTAATTCTGTGAGCCGTCAATAGCTCACATGTCGATCTGTTCTATTGTCGACGGCCTCAGTGAAGAGGTACAACCCGAGCGTCGATTGTTTAACGGTGCGCGCCTTATTTGTTCCGGGTTCACACCCGGATTGACCTCTGCTTAGTCGTTGGGAAGACTAGGGCTCCACGGGAGCGTTGCATTGCGCTGTTAGGGATTGTTAGATTTGGTTTTGGTCGAATACTTAATTTACGACGCTTTAAATTAAAAATAAAAATGCTTTTGGGTTTTCCGCGAAAATTTTTATATTTGTGGCGGTTGTGAATAAAAAGGGTGAATTTAACATACTCCTTAAATACGTGTGCATATGTTTTTGTAAATATATTTGATCACTGTGTTTATTGTTGAAGGGAAAATTGAAATTGAATTGTGGGCCCTTTAAATGATATGCACATATGTTTTGTAATGTATTTGATCACTGTTTTTGTTTGTTCACGGAAAATTGAAATTGAATTATGTGCCCTTTTGAATGATTGTGCATATGTTTTGTAATTGTATTTGATTATTGCGTCTGTTTTGCTGAAAGAAAAATTTTAATTCACTTGAAATTGAATGACGCGCTATTTGGAAAATTTTATGTGTTTTGTGGATGTTTTTATCATGGTGTTTTGTTGAAGAGAAAGCTGAGATTGGATAACCCTATTTGTGCCGACAGGAATAGAGAGTCATTCCTCCCTTGGTTTTCGCATTTGTAGGCACTGTCTAAGATATTGATTTGAAATGAGAAATAGGGTTGGCTCTTACGGTTATTGTTTTGTTTAATTTGTCAAATTGACCTATGTGCATCGGTGATTAATTTGGTTTAATTGATTTGTAGTTGAACATTGATGCTTTTTGAAAAATTTGTTGAAATATGAGCATAGAACTATTTGTCTAACAGGCTAGCTAGTTTTGAAGATTATCAGATTGAAATCAGCTGCCGCACTATTTAGTAAATGATTATATGGTGAATGGCTTGGTCATGCCTACTTGTTTGAAAATTCATACTAGGGACTATCTGTGCGTTTCGTTCGGCTCTTTAATTTATCACTATCACTACTACACACTACTTTAATTTATCACTGTCACTATATATATATATATATATATATATATATATATATATATATATATATATATATATACTATATATAATATATATAACCTAGTCAGGCCATAAATTCTGTCACATGTTTAATATAAAATAATTGAAACAAGTTTATTCATTATGTAAACATTTATATACCAAAATGAACTTAACAAAACATAGATTCTTATGACACTAAAGTTTATTCAAAATTACTTCTAGGCCTTCAATCTGCACGGCCAGTCGTCAATGGCAGCACGAACGAGGTTCATGTAAATATCGGCGGCTACCTTAATCCAAGGATATCTTTAGTGACTCCAAATTGGGATGAGGCTTGGAGCACGCCTTTTCCTCCAAATGTTGCCATATCTTGTAATCTAACGGATTCAAATCTGGACTAGAGGAGGGCCAGTCTTTGTGCCGGGATGAAGTCGATTTCACGCGCCGCCAGCCAGTCTTGTGTGCTCTTCGCTCTATGAGCTGGCGCCGAATCTTGTTAGAATACCCAGTGCCTGTTATTGAACATGGTATGAGAAACAGGTTTCACAAGGTTCGTCAGGACTGTATTTTGATACACAACTGCATTCGTTTTTACACCTTTCTCACAAAAATGTACCTCTGTTAAGCCCCAATAAGAAACTCCCAACCATACCATGAGCGGGGTTGGAAAATGACCTCGTTGGACACGCGGAATACGGTTGCTCGCTTCTTCACTACTGTGTGCGTACACCTTATCATTTTGTTTGTTGTAGCTCTCTTCTACGGTACAAATTTTTTCATCCGAAAAAAGAATTTTCCGATATTTTTTTCCCACGTACCGCTTCAACAAAGCGCGGCATCTCTTCAGTCTCAGGTCCATTAAACGAGCATTCAAACGATGTCCTGTTTTTCTTCGATATGCCCGAAGCCCTGAGTCTTCATTTAACACCCTTTTCACCGTGGTTCTGCTTAACCCCATCTGAAGGGCCAACAGTTTCTGCTTACGTTGGGATTTCTTTGAATTTGCGCCTTCACAGCCTTTATCACTGCTGGAGTCCTAACAGACCGAGGGCGACCACTTCTTGACCTGTCATCTACACTAGAGTCTTCATTGTATCGTTTGATGTTACGATAAACTAATCTTTCGGTTATATTCAAATTATTCAGTATGTCAAAAAAAATGAATTGGCGCGTAACCGCAACGATGTAACGCAATAACTGCAACACGGTCATCTTTAAGCGTCCACTCCATATTTAAAAATGAGTAAAATTCTAAAAATTATAAAGTTTTATTTTCATGAATAATTCGAAATTTGAATACAATAAACTTTTTTGTGGCCAGCATTCTAAAAGAAAACTTTTTACTGTGTGACAATACTTATGACCTGACTGTATTTATAGTGTGTATTTAAGTATATATGTCTATGTATATACACAATATTTTTATAGCGCTTTCTATTTTGATTACTGCTGCACCGCCTCTTGTTTGTATATCTCTGTTTAGCCTAATGGTTGACTGGAAGAGAATGCCCTATGGCATTAAGTCCACCATATGTACAACTTTGTGCATGAAAAGATTAAATAAATAAAAATAAAATAAATAGAAATATAAAATGGATATGTACTTTTGTCGGATTATGTCAGAATTTTTTTGTTAAATGGCTTAATATGAAAGAATACATTTTAAATTTGTAAAAATATTGCATGTTCCATTTAATTTTTTTTTCAAATTTAATTTTCACAGAGAGTCGTCATAGCTCAGGGGTAAAGCACTCGTTGTAAATTTCATATTACTCTAGGAACCTGGGTTTAAGCACGGTACAAATAAATTTGTTAATTGCATTAAGTGCAATTTTTAAGTTAAAATTTTAAGAACTTATTTTCCACGTATTCCTTGGTAAAGTAAAACATCTTGAGGAAACCTAAATTTTCGAGAAAAAAAATTGCAGACATATGAAGTCCAACAACACGCACTTGAGCAGTGCAGCGGACATTTTCTTGCTCTAAAATCTCTCAGAAACGAAAGGTCTGCCAGCACCCAACAGTGCAGTCTGTTACTTTTGTTTACTACCTTATTATATTATTGCCTTATTACACATTACACATTGCCTTAGTACACTACGTTATTAAAAAAATCTGCAATCAGCAAATTATACTATTAATTTTTTTAATCACTCCAATGTGAAGATCTAGGTCGATTCACGAGTAATGTAAAATCTTCACTAAGTTATATTGAAAACCCATGTGTTTTATGTAAAAAACGAGGGCATACCTACGTCTTCGTTTGCACGTAACCATAGCAACATGTCCCCTGTAAGCAAAGAAAGATTTGGGACGTAGGGGCTGAGTACATGCTATATAATGAGGATTATGTTTGATCACCAGACTTGTAAAGAAAACATTTTTTTGGATCAAATACTGACCCCAATCAGGATTTCCATTATCTACATAGTAGGCTGGTAAGTTAATTATTTTATGGAGGCCAACGTATATAAAACTTTACTCAGGTACACAAAAACCATATAATGAACCAAGGATGATCCCCTTCGGGGAACCCTAAAAGCAGAACTTTTCATGTTTATAATGAATTGCTTTGTTGTTACGCATTTCCCCTCGATGTACCATGTTTCACTAATAGAAAACGCAAGAAAGTATTAGAGACGAGTGACTGCCTCGATATGCTTTATATCCGAAATTGTGTAAACCTACAAAGTTGGAGTAAAAAGTTCTGACAATTTTTATGTTTACGAATTACTTACGTTTATATATGTATATAAATTTTATAGATCTATTACTGTATTATGTTTCGTTTATATTACTTTATCCTTACAGTTCACTCACTCTTCAACATAATAATGTCTTAAAATACTTATGGGTAGTTTTATATTTGATGAACGTTTCGTTTACTTAACTATTCTTTCTTCGGTGCAAAAAGTGCTTTAAATTGAATTATTGTTTAAATAACAGAAAACTGGCATCAACTAATAATTCTTTTATAAAAACTGAAATGATAATTTAACTCACAGTCTACCAGATGGCAAGGGGCTACTATAGTCCATGGATATATGCAACCTAGCTTCAAGGCTATAGATTCAAACTTCGTTGTCACTTCTGAGGGCTAAGATGGCATGCCTCATAGTCTGTAAAGAGAGTGGTATCTACTCAGATGACTCCTAGACGGAAAAGGAGTTTTATTTCTTTTTTTTAAACTTCTTAAACCTAGTAAAGTTAAACCGTACCATTTTATATTATTACAAATACACTGAGCTTGAATCCTACATATGGGGTATAGGATACTGTATAGCGATTTTGTGGGCTCTATACTCGGCAAGTAGTATCCGGTGCGGGTAATTATGAAGACAATATTTAACAAGAAAAACTATGAGAGATTTGGCGTATTCTTATAAAAAACTATATGCAACAAAGAACTCCAAACTCTGAAGACAAGAATACACTATAGTATGTGCCATATCGATTGAGAAAAACGGACAATGACCTCAGATATGAGCCGAGTGTCAAAAGGCGTAACTTACAAAATCTCAATTTAGATGTGATAACAATATTTAAATATTGATATTATTCCCACTTCTAGGTCAGCACATATGTTTTGTTTTTTTGTTTCTTAAATAATATTGTCTGTGGTTCCTATAAACATAGTAAAATCTTACGGTACATCGCGAAAAATGTGTTATATTTTATATTTCAATTTATGGTAAGTAACGCAGCAATTCATTTAATAACAGTTTCATATTAAAAAAATATTTGAAGCAATATAATCACCATATTGAGCTTTTGCAAATTCATCCCTTTAAAATAAACAAAACGCGCGTTACGTCAGTTCGTTCTAAAAGAAGAACGTGACAATGGCAGCCAGAGATGCGTCACCTTTTTTGGGCCGGTCCGCCATTTTGTTTTCATTCGTGTTCGGATAGCGCTTGCGTGTGTACGTCTCGGGTTAATTCATAGCATTCATTGCATTGTTTTAGTTGAGTTTTTACTGTTAAATTTGTTATATCGTTAAGTTTTTGTTTTTTGAATCTGTTATATTAGTTTTACTGTGACGGTCGTTACTAAATCGACATGAGTTCAGGAGAATTTGGTGAAGGACCCGGTCCTTCAACATCAAGTGGAAAGAGACGTCGCCGACCCATAATAAACGTAGCAGGTACGTACAAATAGGTACAAATGCGACGACGTAGCCTTTCTATTTCTTAAAGCGCTCTTTTTATGTGACCATGTGGTATTTATTTTCTAAAACAATATGTATTTATGTGATGTAGTACTATGGTAGTATATTTTTGTCATTTATTTACAGGCCCATCTTCTGGAGCACCTTTAACGTCACCAGTAAAAAAGAGAAAACCTACCACTTTGTCGGTCGGGGAACAAGAGATTATCATTAATGTATACAAATATGTCAAAAACACCTGGCCCGAAGACGTGTAGCCTTCAAACGTTAATATGGTAGAAAAGGTTTCGGAGATCTCAGGAGTCAGCAAGAGGCACTATATATCGCGTATTAAGCGTGTATAGAGATTCCCATAAAATACCAGAAAAGGGAATAATTAAAAAAAGAAAAAAGTCTGTAATTGACAAGTTGGACGATTTTGATAAATCGGCTATAAGAGCGAAAGTGCATCAGTTCTTTCTTGCAGGAGAATTACCGACTTTAGACAAAATTTTGCTCAGTATAAATCAAGATGACCAGTTGCCAAACTTGAGCAAAACTTCCCTGCGACGTGTGTTTGCGCCATTTAAAATTCAAATATATAAAGAGAAACAGAAAAAGTGGTCTAATAGATCGCCCAGAGATAGTTCTGTGGCGTACCAGATATTTGAGAGAAATACAAATATTAAGAAACGAGGGACGTAACATTTTTTACCTTGACGAAACATGGATTAACGCAGGTCATACTATGGGAAAGGTATGGGAAGACACCACAATTGAATCTTCTCGTCAATCACGGTTAGAAGGCTACTCTACTGGCGCGAAAGCCCCTTCGGGTAAAGGAAAGCGATTAATAGTTGTACACGTTGGCAATGAAAATGGTTTTTTGGAGGGATGTGATTGGGTATTTGAATCATCATCTACTGGTGGACTACCATGAGAGTATGGACGCTCTCCATTTCGAGGGACTGGTTTAGAAAAGTAATAGAAAAACTGCAAAGCGGCGATGTCATAGTTATGGATAACGCTAGTTACCACTCCAGACGTTTAGAAAAAACCCCAACAATGTCTTGGCGGAAACAAAATATGCAGGAATGGCTAGAATCTAAACAGATCGCATACGTGCCCTCGGACACAAAGACCCACTTAATGGAAAAAAATAAAGGCAGTTAAAGATAACTATCGAAGTTACGTCACCGACGAGATGGCAAAAGAAAAAAGCATCACAGTGGTAAGGTTACCTCCTTATCACTGTGAGCTTAACCCCATTGAACTTGTGTGGGCAGATGTGAAAGGGTACGTTGCACGAAAAAATACAACTTTCAAGTTAAAAGATGTTAAAAATTTACTTAAAGATGGTTTAACTCAAATCACGCCAGATAAATGGAAAAACTGTGTTCAGCATGTCCTTAAGGTTGAACAAAAAATGCGTGGCATGGATGATAGAATTGACCAAACTGCAGATCGCTTTATAATTAATGTTACAGATAGTTCATCAAGTGAAGATACGAGTGATGATTGCACCGAATAAAAATAAAGTTCTTATATAATATTAAAAATAAAGTTTTATCTTTTGCATAAGTACGTACTTATTCGGTGTCGTTATCACTCGAATCTTTATATGTGTTATAAATTAATGTTTTTTGTTGTTAAATGAATAAAGTACTTTATAACAATAGATGATTTTTCTTCTACAGCGATCTTTCACATAACTTTTTAATAATAGTTAATAAATATATATTATATCAATCATTATAAAAAAATCATTATAAATAAAGAAAGTACTACATATAAAATGTGCCTATATATTGAAGGTTTGTAACCCCTGGTTTAAACGACCGAAAGGTCATTGTCCGTTTTTCTCAATCGATTTGGCACATACTATAGCCCAATAGATGATGAAACAGTAATTAAAAATAGCAGACTGTGTGTGAAAAGCTTTGTCACTTCCTCAATTAAAATAAATTCAATGACACCCGTATTTTAAAATCCATCAAGTGTGGTACGAGTATGTCAACAACAAAGGGAGGAAACTAGACAAGTGCACAGTTGCCCAATTATGAAATGGAGAGGGAGGAATTAGGTATTTTTTATAGAATAAGGGTGACAAACGAGCACACAGTTCACCTGATGCTAAGTGGATGCTGTGGCCCATAGACATCTATCTACATTTATCCTCAATTAAGAGTCAAAATGCAGATGCGCCGCCACCCCTGAGGACTGAGGTGGAATGCCTCGTTTCCAGTAAAAAGGGTCTTCGGTTCTCTACACTCACCATACGAAACACGGCAGCATTGAGCTACTATTTTACGCTGGTATTCTGTGAGAGCGTGGTTCTTCCCCGGTCAAGACGACCCATTCGTCCTGCAACCACAATATAGCTACAGCAAGGCTCTACCACGTTAAAAAGGTCATGTTATTCCTACGCGCACTCTATTAAATGTATCCCGTAAAACACCGAAAGGTTGTCTACTTTGTGCCCGTTCTCGAGACAATTAACATTTTATATACATATTGGCGTTTTCAATATGGTTATTGGTGACAACAATATGAATAGAATAGAATAGAATAGAATAGTTTTTTATTCAATATTGATTATTACATAATTCTTATTGAAAGTCATTTTTTATTTACCACTGGTTCGGAAAATACCTCTGTCCTGGGAAGAACCAGCAAGAAACCCAGCGGGACTTCTTCTTTTTTTTTCAAACATATTTTACTTAACAATAATTTCATTTATACAATTTTTAAATGATTTTTAATAGAACCAGCATGGTAGCGATCACCTTATTCCCAGGGGTTATTTTCATTCATATATTCCTTGATATTATGATAACCTTTTTGTACAGTTTTTCTTTAATAAAACTTTTAAACTTGTTTATTGATAAACTTTGAATATGTTCTGGGATTTTGTTGTAAAAGCGTATACATTGCTCCATAAATGAATTACTGATTCTGTGGAGTCGAATAACCGGTATTACAAGCTTATGTTTGTTCCTAGTGTTTAAAGTATGCACATCCTTATTCTTATTAAAGCTATTTATGTTTTTATGTACATACATTACATTTTCATAAATATATTGCGATGCCAAAGTTAATATGTTTATTTCTTAAAATTTTTGTTTGAGGGACTCTTTACAATTTAGGTTATAAATCGCCCGAACGGCGCTCTTTTGCAAAACAAATATAGCTTCAATATCAGTCGCATTACCCCATAGCAAAATTCCATAAGACATTACGTTATGAAAGTAACTAAAATACACTAATCTAGCTGTCTCAACATCTGTGAGACTTCTAATCTTTCTTACAGCATATGCTGCAGAACTAAGTCTGCTTGCTAATTTAGATATATGGAGGCCCCATTGAAGTTTCGCGTCAATAGTAATACCGAGAAAAACAGTGGTATCCACAAGACTCAACTCCTCCCCATTTAATAGCACATTGGTGTTCGAATGTTTTACATTAGGTATTGTAAATTTAACACACTTTGTCTTATTGCCGTTTAAGAGCATATTGTTGGCGTTAAACCAATGTACTAATTTCGATAGAGCATTATTTACATCGTCATAATTAATTAACTGCCGTTTGAGTTTGAAAATTAAAGAGGTATCGTCAGCAAATAATACTATATCGTCATTGTCCCCTACAAGATAAGGTAAGTCATTAATATAGATTAAAAACAGGAAAGTGCCAAGAACCGAGCCCTGAGGAACGCCTATTGATACTACCGAACCGGAGGAACCTTTACCATTGATCACGACTTTTTGAGTTCTGTTACTTAAATATGAAGTAATAAGTCTAAGCGCCAAATTTTTTACATCGTAATGTTGTAGTTTCCTGATTCATGTCTCATGATGAACACAATCGAAAGACTTGGAAAGATCACAGAAGGCATCTTGTGAATTCTCCCAGGCATTAAAAATATATTTCATAAGCTCAACACCGGCGTCCGACGTCGAGCGACCCCTTGTAAAACCAAATTGGTTTTTATGAAGTAATTTATTTGTATTAAAAAAAAATTAACAATTGATCCAAAATTATTTTTTCAAAAATGTTACTGAGAGTTGGTAGTACAGAAAAAGGTCTAAAATTAGCGGGGTCCAATGTACTACCAGATTTAAATAAAGGTATTACTTTACTATACTTCATTAAATCAGGAAAAACACCAGAATCTATACAAGTATTAAAAATTATAGCTAGATGAGATGCAATTAAATCTATTATGGACGCAATAACTGTAACGGAAATCCCCCACAAATCTGCGATTTTTTTTACATCAATGGTTTTGAAGTATTTTAACTAACATTTAATGTTGTTCGCTCTGTCTTCATTTATATTATACTACATAAATTTAAAAAAAATATTAAATATGTTACAACAACTATGTTCTAAATTTTGAGCAACATAGAGTCGTGGTTACTAAATTTGAATTCCATTTAACGTCAAATATCGTTTAATAATACAAGCTGAAATTAAAGTGGATAGATATAAGAGTAAAGGGAGGCCTAAGAAAAAAAAATGGATGGACTATCTTAGGAATGATATGAGTAAGAAAGGACTGAATGAGGAGATGACAGCTGGTAGAGGAGAATGAAAGAAGTGCTAAAGACATTATTATACTGACACAAAATTACTTAGTATGAGTAAAAATTGTTACATTATATTAAAAGTTTTTTTAAAAAATTAGTTTTATTCGGTACCAAACCAAAATCTTACAGAATTATGGAGTTAACCACGCGAGTTCAAAGCCGAGCAAAGTATTGGCTTTGAACGCTCATTAACCCACTAAACATGCGCACCCTTCCTGCCAAGCGTCAACGTCAACTATGGCAAAATATCCGCCTAGAAAGCATTATATGCCTTTGTGCAATAGTGAATTTTTGATAGTTAGTTATAATGTTGGTGGTGATAAAATAATTTTACTATTATTATAATACGTTTTTAAATTACAATAATCATAAGCGTGAATAAAACATAAAGAACAATGCCCATTTTTCACCTGACAATGTATAGAAATGAAATAAATCTTAAAATTCAGCTAATTGAATTGTAAAATAATTACGCTTATCACTATGTTAAAAGAAACGCAGGAAAAAAATATTTTTACATATTTCTATAAGTTTATTCTACGTGAAGGGTAAACGTATTATATGTTTTGAACGCATCTCAACTACCCTTTTTCTTGGACGTTCCATTTTATACACTGCTACTTTATTTTATTTAACTCTGCTTCTGAGTTTTATACATTATTTTATGTTTTATTTAATCAGTAAGTATTTATTTATTTGTATTTGTATAGTACATATTAATATAAAATAATATAATAATAAAATAAATTAATCATTCAGTATATCATCGAGTGCGGACAAATGAAACGGATTTTTTTTGACATTTGACAGTTCTGCAATTGGCATCGGCGCAGTTCTTCGTTGTTGCATTTGCGTCTCGTTGTGTACTGTGCCATTTTGTTTATGTTACTTCTTTTTAGAACCCTATATGGTATCAAGAAAATATTTCTGCTCCAGCAGAATTTCTGGATGACGTGGTGGTGAGAGATTTAAGTGAAAATGATGATAATTAATAAACCATGCCACTTTAACATAGTGTTTTATTTGTTTATCCCATTTTGTTCATCAGGTATGTATGTAAGTATGTACCATAGGCCAATGAAATGTGTTTGGTTGATAAGTCATCATTTTGACAATGAAGATGAACTAAATGTAGTTAGTAAGTATTTATGTGTGCTGAATAAATAGCAGATAGAGCTAGACACTCAATTTATGGTGACAATCATCGAGAGTAAGTGGTAACTTAGGGGCAGTTTGTTTCAAGAAATTCACAAAGTAAAAAAGACGTTTTAGACCATAACTAGATAAGTATTGCTATCTTAACTTCGAGCGTTAATAATAAGTTATAGCACATTTATTTCTTTATTACCTATTTGGTTACGGCAAATCCTAACCTAAAAAGTGAAATTAGTATTTTTTGGGATTCGTAGCGTTTAAATCGAAAAAATGACTATATGACATTATTTTCTAAGCTTACATGTAGTTTTTCTACTATACTTTATAATTATACATCAACTTTCACTATCAGGTTTTTAAATGTATGGAAAGTGGGCATGATTCTTTATGTTAATAATCAATAAATAGAATCATAATGATCACAGCCTAAACACGTGTCACTATTGAGCTCAGGGCTCTTACATTTCTAAGCGGATTTTGAGCAGAGAATAATACTGCTTTGTTGGCGGATTTTTAAAGTTATTGAAATATTTTAATATCTCTTTTTATGTTTTTTCTACGATGCTTTCCATCCTTATCGTCGGGATTATGTAGAATCGGCACATAACTAAACTAAGGCCCGTACAAAGACATGTAAGTAGTTTATACCTATATATTTAAATCTCTTTGGGCCCGTGGTAATGACAGTTGACGTTATTTTGACATTTGTTTTAACACGGGTTACTCACGTACTATGAAATGGCTGGCGGCTATCCCTGTGCTAACACAGCAATTGATAAATGCTTGTCAAAGGATTAGTCATATAAAAAGTTATAAATACAATGCAACTAGGCAACTAATTTCTATAGCTTCGAAACGTAATGGTTGCAGGAAACATTTTAATCATTATAATGCGCGGGAAGGCTAAATATAGTGCTAATGTATTTTTAATTGCCACTATTAATACTTATTTGTGTCTTAGTGGTTTCGAATTTTAATGTCAACGATTTACTCTAACGACTTTATTAAAATACTAGCAACTTGATCTGACTTTGCCTGGGTTGATCAATTTATGAAAATGAAAAATAAATTTAAGACAATCGTCTCACGATTTATATTTAATCAGTGTTTCGATTTCACAGAACACTAAGTTTTTGGAATAAAATATATATCACCCCTAGCATCTTTTAGTTTTAGAAGTTTCATCGCAATTGGTTCAGCCATTCTGAAAAATAGCTCGGTCGGACAGGCAGACAGACCAACAACACTTTTGGAAATGGTTATTCATGTTTTATAGGCATTAAATCAACTTAATGAAGGGTAGTAATTTCAACATAACAGACTTACACTTCAATGTAGTGTGTACATATAAATTTCTATCAGCATTTTTGGGTCTAAGTTTGGGAATGCATGTTAGTACTTCTAGTTGTTCTTTATGTAAATATTTAAAATAATTGTAAATACTTGTTTCTAAATACAAGTCCGATTAATTAATATTGAAACAAAAATAAATAAATTGTCATTCTAAAAACATCGCTTCTGTGTTAATTAGAGATGTTTTAATGCTTATGAAAAGCCTACGTTGTTCGATTGCTGTTTATTTTATCATGAGTAATATTGAAATATAAGCTACATTTTCAATTTGCATATGCAATATTTACGTAAATATCAATGTTCAATAGGGACTACCTTTCTTCCGTCTGGAACTAATACCTTTTTATTTGTTTTTGTTATACTGTGTGAGAAAAAAGAGAGCCGTGGCTAATTCTATATAATAAATTCTAGTTCGGAATTAGTTGCAGGCAATTCATTTGGGATAATAAACTAGGTGTTAGGATACAGTTTCTGTCTTGAAGTCTGCCTGTGTGGTATACGTGTTAAAGCCAACCTGCAGCTATAGTTTGGCCGTAGCACGAATGAGTCGGCTCAACCGAGGAAGGATCACGCTCTCACAAAATACCAGCGTAAAATAGCAGCTCAATGCTGCTTATTATGTAATATATTTCGTATGAGAGTAAAAACAACCGGTGACTCTTTTTACTTGAAACGAAGCATTTCACCTTAGTCCTCCGGGGTGACAAAGCACTTGCATTTCGATTCTTAATCGAGGATTGATTTAGATATCTATGCGCCACAGTATCCACTTATCATCAGGTGAACTATGTGCTCCTATTTCTGCCACCATGCAACTGTACGTGCACTCCTGTTTTCCGGTGTAGAATCTTCTCAGTACTCAGCGGTGAAATTAACAGTTACAGTTGTCCTTGTTCTTGGGCTGTAGTACTAGTAACCACTTACCTTTAGGTGGGCTGTTAGTTCGCTTATTATTTTTCAGATTTGTAAAAAAAAAAGTTTCGTTAGATTTGTCTTTAAGTGTGTGGTGTTATAAGTTACTTTATAGGGTATTAATGCCATAATATTAAATTTGCAAAAACAATAAGGATGAAAAGATAAGCAATATAATAAAGAATGTTTTCTTTATGCGCATTCTGCGGATATTAGTTTAAGTTATTAACAGTGGTAGAGCCACGCGGCAGCTTTTGCTGTCGCACGGATGGGCCGGCTAGAACCGGGGTGAAACCACGCTAGCTAGTTCACCTTCCTTCGGGAACCCGTGCATTCTGTTCTCTCGCCAAGACTGTCCAAGGGAACTTCTGTCAGCCATCTCTTCCATCTGCACAGAGAGGACGACTCACTGGCCAATGCCGCAAAGGAGAAAGCCGATCTGTTGAGCTCTTTTTTTGCGTCCAACTCGACTCTAGATGACGGGGGGAACACAACGCCGACCATCCTGCGATGTGAGTGCTCCATCCCGGATGTGCGATTTACACAGCGCTCGGTCCGCAAAGCACTCTTCTCCCTGGACGTTAGCAAGTCGAGTGGGCCTGATGTAGTCCCTCCCATTGTGCTGAAGACACGTGCTCCGGAGTTGGCACCGGTTTTAACGCGTCTTTTCCGGTACTCCTACTCCCAAGGCGTAGTCTCGAACTCATGGAAGACAGCTTTGGTACACCCGATCCCTAAAAAAGGCGACCGCTCAGACCCGTCCAACTACAGGCCTATCGCCATCATCTCCTTGTTCTCCAAAATAATGGAAGCCGTTACAAACTGTCAGCTCATGAGGTACCTTGAGGATCACCAGCTGATTAGTGACCGCCAATACGGTTTTCGTCGGGGTCGATCAGCTAGTGATCTTCTAGTCTACTTAACTCATAGATGGGCGGAGACAGTAGAGTCCAAGGGGAGGCATTAGCCGTTAGTTTGGACGTAGCGAAGGCCTTTGATCGGGTCTGGCACAAAGCGCTTCTTTCGAATCTACCTGCCTATGGGCTTCCCGAGAAATTGTGCAAATGGATCACCAGTTTCCTTGCTGATCGGAGCATCAAGGTCGTAGTAGACGGTGCATGCTCTGATCTCAAGCCTATCAACGCTGGTGTTCCACGAGGCTATCACCAACGCTGTTTCTCCCGCATATCAATGATATGTTGCTAACTGGTAGCATTCATTGCTATGCAGACGACAGCACTGGTGATGCCTTATATACCGGCCGTGCCAAAATTTCTCGGGAAAACGTCGCCGAGTACCGGGACAAACTTGTGTCTGAAGTCGAGTCATTGCTTAACAAAGTCTCGGATTGGGGCCGACTAAATCTAGTCCAGTTTAATCCCCAGAAGACACAAGTTTGCGCGTTTACCGCTAAAAAGAACCCCCTTGTCATATCTCCTCAGTTTCAAGGCACTCCCCTTCTGCCTCAGCCAGTATCGGAATCCTTGGCGTTGACATATCGAATAGTGTGAAGTTTCGTGGTCACTTGGAAGGGAAGGCCAAATTGGCCTCTAAAAAGCTTGGGTGCTCAGCAGAGCGAGCCAGTATTTCATGCCGGCACATCGCTTGCAACTTTACAAAGCGCAAGTTCGGCCCCACCTGGAATACTGTTCCCATCTCTGGGCCGGGGCACCACAGTGCCAGCTCCTTCCACTTGACCGCATCCAGCGCAGAGCGGTTCGAATCGTCGACGACCGAGTTCTTTCTGATCGGCTCGATACACTGGCACTGCGTAGAGATGTTGCATCTCTTTGCGTATTTTATCGCATCTATCACGGGGAGTGCTCTGAGGAATTGTTCGGACTAATTCCAGCCGCTCAATTTCACAATCGCACATCGCGACAAAACTCGCGTTACCATCCATACCATCTGGATGATTGGCGGTCCACCACTGTGCGATTTAGAAGAAGTTTTCTCCCTCGCACGACTTCCTTGTGGAATCAATTACCACCAGCAAATTTTTCGGACCGATACGACTTAGGAACCTTCAAGAAAAGAGCTTACACCTTTCTAAAAGGTCGGCAACGCATCTGCAATTCCCTTGGTGTTGCGGTTGTTCATGGGCGGCGGTAGTCACTTACCATCAGGTGAGCCGTATGCTCGTTTGCCCCCTATTCCATAAAAAAAATATTGCTACAAAGTAATAGGCTAAACAAGTCCCTCTACTGGGCACAGAACTCTTTTTTATTTCTGAGAGGGTTTTAGGGCGTGTTGACGAAAATTCCAATTACAAATTTCATTCGTGCTGTCGGGGATCAAACCCGGGAAAAGTTTATAGCGAATGCTTTGACCCAGATCTACTAATACGACACAAATAAATACGATTTAACATACATAATTCTCAGTGATGCGCAAGCATAACAGGCAGTATATCACTTATATAATTGTCATTTCTGGAGTCTATTAATCTTTGCACTTTTATAAGTAATACAGAACGAAGTCGCTAGACGGTGTTGACGTCTACTAAAATCTCTGCGATCGCCGTCTCGTCAAGGTCATTCAGGCTAGTTAAAGCCTTAACTTAAAGAACATTAAATATATATAAATGTTTTAAGCATGGCTATGTTAAGTTTAGGTAATGATGTTCTATTCATTTAAGAAGTCTTTTTCATCATACATACACTTTAATAATAGCCAGCCTTTGGGTTACCAATTTCCATTTCGTCTTCAACATTTACCAGTAGTTTATTAAATATCTTTATACTCATCGCGTAACAGCCCTTTTGATAAAATGCAGTTTTTGATATTCGGTCTGAAACTAGTCTTTTTTATTTTCTAGCGTTACGCAAATATACATCGAATGCTTTCTTGTACATATGTAAATTCCTTTTTACATGAACGTCTGCTTCAAATATATACAATTTTACTATTTTCTAGAGTATTAATGTTAAGGCTATAACGATTTTTTTATTATGATTATTTAACAATTTTGACAATAAATTTTAATTTTTTTAAAAGGAACCTACACCCTATACTTTTAAATATGTATAAGCAAGTAGTTTCAGAGTAGTGTGACCTAAACAGTTTTAAAATTTTAGAAATACACCAGTATATAGTATGTTGGAATCATTATATTATTGTCTGAGGAAGAGCGAAGTACTGAGTTGTGAGATGAGAATAAATAATACTGGAAACGGGAAAATATATTACCTAAGATAAGCGGTCATATATAAGATAAGAGGTAACATAGACAATCATAGATTATCCTCACTGGAGATTTCTTCATATGCACATCTAGTATAAACACAGTGTTATATCTTAAACCAAGATAAAGTAAAACTTAAGCAAGTGATGCAATTTTTAACAAGTACTGGGCTTAGCAGTGTAATATAGCTGCGAGAGTTATTAAAGTAAATTATATTGATCACAGCGGTGATACGAATGTGAAAATATCTCAACATCTGCTCACATATAAAAAAGTTCTGTATGAAGATAACCTGTTTTATATGTAAAAAGTATTTGTGACAAATACGTATTGAAATAAACATTGTGGAAATATATATCTATGTTTACGTTTATATAAAAACATATTTATTAGCTATATAATATATAACCCCTATGAAGCAATATATGGAGAAAAGTTATATTCAGCAGAAGACTTGTAATAGACCGTAACGCTAACGGTAAGTTATCTTTAACGACTTTCCAAATTCCAAACTTTGACGTAGAATAGTATAGAATAGAATAATTTTTATACAGTATAGATTATTACATAATACTTTTTTAAAGTTATTTTTTTATTTGTTTACCACTGGTTCAGAAAATACCTGTGTTCTTGGAAGAACCAGAAGAGACCCAGCGGGACTTTTTTTTAGCATATTTCACTTTACAATTATTTTGTTTGTACAATTTTTTTTTTACTATGATTATTTAATAATTTTGTCAATAAATTTTGTAATTTAAAGAAGAATATATTTACATTCGAACGAGGTCTCCTATAGATGCATATAACGTAAATGTTATGCAAAGGAATTTCTATTCCACAACATTCAAATTACTCTGATTCTGTTAATTCCGTAACACATTTTATTTCGTTCCATTCTATATCTTCTTTTATCAAAATACATACGCCACCTCTACTTTTATTACGACCATAGAAACTAGCTAATTTAAAACCATAAACGTTATAATTATTATAATCACTTGCTTTAACAAAAGTTTCAGTTAGACACAATACATTCCAAAATATTCATTTTGGAGAAAATGCCAGCTATGTTTTGGTGTAAGATTGTAAATTTCATATTTAAAGGCTTTGCGTTAAGGATAAAAGGCATCGTTTGATTCCTCTTTATAAGATTTTATACGACGAAAATAATAAGATATTACCCCTATATTTGGTTTACAATCTTCAGAGTTATCATTGACGATATTCAAATTTTCATTATTA